>JAOTOK010099397.1:0-18380 GCA_025770025.1 Virgularia gustaviana | reverse complement strand
TCGAATTGAATATTAAAGACGAACAAAGAGCAGTCTTCGAACTAATAAAAGCAGCTATAAACTAATGATAAAAGATTTACACGCAAATAAGCGCAGTAACAAAGCTTGCCGTCGCCTTTTATATGCAAAGTTGTCAGTCGAATAGACGCCAGGATGTCGGCATTTGACGCACGGTTCGAGATCTTAGCTTTTGATATCAGGCGTGAGTCCGCTGATAGAGCAATCGGCACGAGGGCTCGCCTAATAGAAATTCTCTCAAACGAAGCTGGCAAAAAAATTAGGAGTAGAATGGTGTGTAGGAAACGTGGGTGTTTTGCTGTGTATAAGTTGATTTGGTCGACGACTGACCGTCTGCAATCTTGATTGCACCAGGCAGTGACAATTTACAGGTAGTGTTGAAAGTTCGCGAATGTACCTGTCTCTTATATAAAGCTCATAATATAAATATAATATAAATATATTCAAATTCAAACAACCTGATCATTGTTCTGAATCTACAAATACACTAGTAATTGACATTAAAAATAATTTCAGACCTTGTACGTACGACTATATTCTACTCCATTTCAAATGCGTGTAATTCCATATCCCTTAGAAGTCTATGAGACATGTTTAACAATTTTTATTAATGAATTTGTGTGGTCATGCTATAGTGATTGTCCTATGGCTATAGCATAATCATTGATAATCTAAATGTAGAAAATTTGATGATACAGTAATTAGGCAAAGTGAGGATAAAAACTAAAAAGTAATAGTTTCAGTCCATTCAGTATGTCGCAAGTAATAGATTTTTTCAATCAAAAATGTCAAAGGTGTATACGTGTTTACCACTTCAGTGCTATAAAAGTTATATAAAAGTCCAAATTTGAAAACAGAAAGGTGATGCCAAAGATGTATTATATTGTATGCTTGTTAACATTATGGACAACATGTCTTGCAAAAATTGTCCTTAATTAAAATGATATTTAAAAAAAAATCAGCCTGCTCACCAACTATGGCTTAAAGCAATTTTGAGGAATCGTTCTCACAACAAATTTTGAGCATGATACTGTAGCAGTCATTAACATGAATTTTTTGTTAGATTAATTTTTCCAAATTGGTACATTGGCTTATAATTTTTAATGCATCAAACTGTATGCATGTCTCACTGCATCCTGGCAGAATGTGGTCATTCAGTATTAAACATTTGACAGCAAACAGCAGTCTTTAGTATTTTACTCTGGCTAATACTAGACGATTTTACTCATCAACAGGGAAGGCCTCGGTGACAATGGTTAACAGTGTCTGACATAAAAGGTTGTGTTACTTATAAACATGTATTGGATTAAATTTGTAAACCAGCCAAAATATGATAGTATTTTTCTTCACTCTGATCAAGGATTATTACTTATTTCCATAAATCAAGACACTTAGACAAAATTGGGCTACATCGATGGCATTTAAATATATACATTCTTTTCCTGATTAGGCCCTGCATCATGCACATGTTATTTGACTGAAATTGATCAGGCAAGACCCAATTCAGGCAATGGTTTCCTTGAGGCAAATATGTAGACTTTCAGTGTTTTCCTTTAGCTCTATTGAATTTCGATGATGAGGTTTAAAGCATTACTAATTGATTGATCCATAGACCTGTCAGCTGTTAACTCTTCCCTGTTAAAGTGCTAAAAGTGGCCACTTTAGTACTTTACCATGGCATTAATGCCAGGTTATTTTTTTACTCATCATGAAATGGGTATGACAATAACTGTGTTAGGCAAACAACAAACAGAAACTGACAATAAGATAACAAATTATCTCAGTTAATATTTGCACATTTGTGTGTAAGGCTGGAGACAAGATGTCTAACACTATCATTATGCATGCAGTCATCTTTAAACGGAAAATCCATATTTCCTTGTAAAAATCCCACTGAAATGTTTGCAAAACAAGAACCCAAAGTGCCAGAAGTAATGCTAAATAACCAATCAAAAGTGATATCAGATATGTTTATACTGTAGACTCAAATAAAATATCTTAAATATATATATTTAAATTGAGGAAAGATTTCCCTTCCAAAATCGTAAACAGTGAACTGTCTTTGAATGCTAAATTGTGTTTATCCAGTGTCTCGATCTAGCTCTTAGCTTGGTAGAGAATGCTGCTTAGAGTGGTTTATCATCTAATTGAAAGACAGCCTTTTTTTTTGAATTATCACTATATAGTAGTCTTGTTGGTAATAGCAATTGGGTAGTCCGAAAATGTTGTTATATATTATATACACTTTGCATGTCAATAGAACTTCTAAGAAATTTCACGTTCTTGTGACTTCCATGCATTCCCTAATATACAGCTGTATAGCATAGTAAAAACTTTAAAAAAGGACTTTACAGGCTTCTATTTTTAATGTTATGCTTTTTTAGAGAGTGAAGTGTTATCATACTAAAATATCATAATGCATATGGGAACAAATGTTACACAGCAGTGGACCCTAATATTACTTGACAGTTTGAGTGATTGGTTTGTCTTTTGCTAAGTAAAATGAAAGCCCAAGACGTAATATTTATAGGACCCTATACTGTAGCAAGGATATGTGAATTCAAACATCTTATGGGGTTAGGGTTAGGGTTAGGGTTATATTCAAAAAATTGTTAATAGTATATTTTTTGTCAGATCAAATCTGTTTTTGCAGAAAATTTTCTTTTATGCTCATAACTTTAGTTTTTAATTGTGTACTTTTTAACTTGTGTTTTAGGACATTATGTTGGACAATGTGTTTGAGAACACTGATAATTGGGTAAGAAGATTCTCCTATAATTGTATTATTTTTCTTACAGTTGTAGAACAGTATGATAAATGTTTTCTTTATAATACCTCAGGTGCAGTATTTTTTAATAATGCAAAACCACTATTTTCGTTTTTTAAAAAGGAACTGATAGAAAAGGCATGCAAAGAATATGGAAAAAAGAAAAGAAAACATGACCAATGGTAAATTTTTAGTCTAAAAATGGGATAGTTATACAATGTACATTAGTTATTGAAATAATCATGGTTAGAGATAATAGATCACATTATACAAAATGGAGGACATTACCAGGATTTCAAAGTCCAACAGCATTTTAAAAGGGGTAGCTTGAAGGTGGGCATTTTTAATGCTGGGGGACCCTTAAACCTGGTAAATCTACCATTTTGGACAAACAGATGACTGGTGTTGGTTGTTTGGGTGTTGTCTAGTTGCGTGTGTACAGATCTGTGTTTTAAAGGACATCAACAGCAATGCTCTTTCTAAAAACATTAAAGGGGTGAATACGCTTCCTCTAGTATGCCTGTTCCAACATTGTATTGTTACCGAAAATAAATATGCTCCACCTACAAAAGATCTTTTGTCAGTAGAGTATTTATTTTCATATTGAAGCTCACCAGGAAGTGATTACTTATTTTATTGAGTGGAAATTCCTGGAGGGGGACTTGAAGACCAAAATGTCTTCCATGGTAAGGAACTCTTTACCCTTTCAAATCTTGCAAGTAGACTGATAGTATGGTGTGGTTCATACAAAAATTAGCAATGAAAGTGGTATTATATAATGCTAAAGTCTAAATAAATGACTTTCTCAGCAAAATATTTGGAAATAATTCCATGTTTTTTAAAAGGTGATTCCCAGTTGTGATATCTCTGCACAGCATTGCAAATGCCTCTTATGTACAGTATATAAATGTTAGCAAAACTTTGCATTTTAATAAATTAGAAGAACATTGGTCATCTCCATTTGCAAGGCTTGGCAACCTAGAACGCTGTTAACCCTTTAAAGTCAGACATGGTCTTTACAGATTTTACTCTGGCTAATGCCAGACGATTTTACTCGTCAATGTGGACCCCCCCTGACTTTAAAAGGTTAAAAACTATCTGTTTAACCCTTTAAAGTCAGACACGGTCTTTACACATTTTACTCTGGCTAACGCCAGACGATTTCACTCACCAATGTGGACTTTAAAAGGTTAAAAACTATCTGTTTAAAAACTATCTGTTTAATGGTATTCAAAAGCGTTTATTGTATTTTTAGCAGTTTAAATTAAAACTAATCGTTTGTTAACATTATTTAGTGGATATAACCTTTAAAAACATCGGGGACGACATAACGTTATTGTTTAGTTAATATTTCACCATTGATCTGAGGCCGTCTGTACTGAAATATGTATGTCCTAAAACATACATGCATGTCCTAAAACTATTAAATTTCATAAGCCAAAATCAGAAGAAACTAGCACGGTATCGCTGCAAAATATTTCAGTGCAACTACATTTTATTTTTCGGAAAGCACTGTGTCATAGTTTTTCCTGGCGGCAAGCCGCAGATAGCTTTTAATATTTTACTCTGTTCAACGCCAGACGACTTCACTCGTCAGAGGAAGACCTCCCACCCAAAATGTAACACCCTTTCCGACAGTCTGTGATGCAGCAGCGCAACATGTCAAAACCTGAGGGGCACAAATTGGGTTACATCATCAGGTTTCCGTATTTTATAGCCGGTTTGTAATGGTATTCGACGAACGTGGCTTATAGGCTATAACCCTCGCATGTTCTACGGTTTAATATCTTTTGGGTCAATAGTAATAGAAAATTTTAGTTCTGCGCGCGCACTGTGAAATACAGTGGTGCTGTAATTCAAATCTTTTTAAATCAATAGAAAGTCACAAACTCTTGTAAATAGCGCGCGGAGAGGTAGATTTATCTTTCAACTAAAACCAACGTGTAAGTTTTGCTGGAAACACTTTCTATCGTTACAATAGAACGATAGGGAGTTGTAGGGGTTATGTGTTAGCGTCAGATTAGCGTTAGAACCGGTGCTCACTATCCGTCTCTGTCTGAGGTGGTCTAAGAGACTGAGGTATAACAATAGTCAACACTATTACTGATGTGCACGTTACGTCACCGCCGCCATGTTGGATGATTTTGACAAAAGTTTTTCCTTGTTTGCAATGTAAATGTCATCCAACATGGCGAGAAACTCTTTGTCCCGTAACTCCTGGGGAATGGTTGCACATCACCTATAAAAAGTGACACAAGCTTGGTTTTGGGCTACAACTACCAGTTTCATTTTAGTCTTTGTGTGCAAAAAAATATCGATTTTTCTTTGCCTCGAAAGGCGCGAGTTCGGATGAATCCCGCTTGAGTCAACTTTTCTCTTAGTACTATCAGAAACTTATTTTCTCTGAAAGTGGTCATGCAATTTCTGCATGATCGGATACAAAATCGCATCAAATGATCAAACACTGCCAATTCATGCAATCTCTATAAATAACGTTAGGCTATCAATCGACTATAATATATTGTGCACTTAATATGGGTAACAAATTGACTTGGTATATATTGGCAGAGTTGAACCGGTATCATGAAAAAAATCAGTGTAAAAAAGATATCGTTAGATAAGTTTCGAATTTCATAATTCATATTTTGTTAGGATGATTTTGAAATGAACCTCATAGATTTAACAATCGTTTGAGTTTAGTATGAAGTATTTATATTGATTGTTATAATACATGTTTTTATAATAAGTACAAGAATGAAGATTGTGATCTTGGTGTATGTGACCAAGTTTCCACGTGTCACAGATTGCCAATGAATCATGATTATTATTGGGTGACAATGGTTTAGGTTACGTCGAGTGCTACATTACATACACCTGGTTGACAATTGCTTGAGGCGACATATTGCACCAAAGAGCCGGTTACAATTACTTACATTGTGCAAGGTGTTTCCCTAGAAGGGTTGTTGCAGGAAACATTGATGAATGGATATTAATAAGTACACTGTTCTAAAATAATAAACTAAATCACTTTGACAGTTGGCAATAATTTTCAAAGTATGCAAAATACTGATAACAGTACGTAAATTAAAAGCTAATTCCGATTCATATTGCTCCGAAAGATGTCTAACTTTTGCCTGTAGAAAAACACCTTGCTTTAGACGTAGCGCAGACAAATTAAAACACGCTTCTTTTGAAATATTTGCAGTATTTACAAGCTGCTATATTATGAACGATCCTCCTTTCTCTCGGTGTTAAAATGTTAAGGTGTGATATTATCGTTTAGTTTGTGTGTTACCAAGCCTAACCCATGCCTCTTATATTAAAAAATGCCGCCGTTAAAAATGATTATTATATTTTAAATACCAGTAAACCATTTTGGCAAAGATTTATTTTTTTTCATCCAGTGGACCAATATATTATACCGTATCGTAGGCCGACTACTTCATAAAAGCAAATAAGCAAGTCACTTTGACTTTTAGCAATTTCATCGTGAAGTGCAAGCTGCGATCTAGCTGCTCTACCTTGCAAGTGTAATTTTAGTAGTCATGCCAACAAGGTATTACAGACAATAGAAACCTGATCCGTGCATTTTGCCATGAGTTTCCCTTCTTATGATACAAACGATGTAAGAGTTTCACACGCTTTAGGCTCAGAGCTATACACCAGAAATGTTTTTGTTTGCAAAATCATCTGAAAGATGTTACATGAATGTTAGTTTGCACATATGAATATGAAGCCATCGCAGCTACAGTAACACGTGTTATGGCGGCAGTTGAATTGTGATCTGTCGTTCAACGTATATACATTGTTATAACTTGATCTGTACGTCAGAAGATTCTGGAAGTAATGTTGAGACGGCGGTGAATGTTTGACATTTCATAATCTCGTATTAAGTAATACCAGGAACTGGAAAACTAATCAACTGCCTACAAACGTGATGGTCTGAATAATTCCCAAATTGGAGAAAGGTTTCCGGAGTATAGTGCAACGCCAGTGAAGTACCACCGGCGTCCCAATATTCGTCTATGTTAATACTAGTCTAGTATACTTCACTATTATCACGAATGAATGGACTGTTCAATTAAAAAAACAGCGATTAGTGTAGTTTGTTTAACCTTTTCGTTGCCGCTGTTGACTTTTAACATTTATTCCGTTTAATGTTAGATCTTACTGCAATTTAGAGAAGAAAATTGTTGGTTGTAGTCTGTTAATGCATGCACAACTCTTTAAGACGAGAAAACCACAGTCATGAAGTACGGAATAAGACTGATCGTGTATAGTAAAAACTACAAAAAATACAACAGCAATTATTCTACAAAATATAAACTTGTTGCAGTGTATGTAGTCAGTTACAGATTACTTGGTTTCGTTCCTACGTATACATAATTGATCTATCAACATACATATCCTAGGTGACTGTTAAAATTTTTGCCCGTATTATCTTCGAAGTACCTCCTTAACAGGATCATTCTGCTTTTTCCGTGTGACTGGTTGTTAAGGTGATGTTTTGTGTCCAATTTTATATGAAGTGATAAGACCCTCTAAGTGGATTTGCTGCAAACTATGCAGTTTTTAACGAAGATTTGCACGTGTCAAAAATTTTTATTGAAAATTATAACAATAGCTCTGCATGAAGTATGATGTTTTTTCTTGTTTTTTGAGCTAGAAAGATCTTCACATGAAACGTCCTGTAATAAACACAACAGCGCACGCATGGTTGCATAAGCTACAGGTTATATTTCGTTACATTTTTGTACTGGCCTAAAGGGGCTACTAGCTACGCCTTAAACTTCATGTAAAATTAAAAATATACAAAATATATAACCAAACAATCTATTGTCTGAATCATACTTCCGTAAAATATCCTCAGCAGTAACATTTTGATCACCAGTGTATACCACACAATTTACATTGGGGTTTTCCCTCTGCAAAGCTCGGGTGCCTGTCCACAATACTCGCTCACCACGCACCACCAGCATTACAGTTAGGATGGAAAAAGCCGATTGTGAATGACTTTATCGATGTGCCATCGTTCGATTCAAAGCCAGAGAAGCTTCCAAATTGTGCATATTGTACCCTCTGTTCATTATTGATAGGCTCTTTTTCACTGGCTCCTTACCTTCCTCACGCCATTTTTCTTACTTTCTGTTAGACTTGTTACTCCAGCCGTCTCCACTCGATCTACGTAGGTACCGTTGTGTGTATGTTTCGTAGGCTGATTTGATAGTCTTCATTAATATGAATTGGGAATTTGTTTAAAGAACATGGCGAATTTTTATGTGCCAATAATTCGTTTAATTTTAAAGTTCGACGAAAGGTAGCACTACATTTTGAGACTGTCGACTGTCGACATGAGTTGAATTAAACAGTCAAATTTACTTTTTGTAAACAGCAAGCGAAAAATACTTAAATTGGGTTCCGTTCATGAAAAACTTGGCGTTTGAACCACAGAACCAAGTATGGTAAAAGCTTCAAAAAGATGACGTGGTTCTAAAATGACTTTCTAACTTTGGTTCCTATTTCTGAACTAACAAACTGCCACACTTTTTGCAAACATGATGCACGATAAAACTTTACAACAATATTCCATAGTTGTTTCCCGGACGGTGTATTCAACTCCGAACTATGAAGCTAGTGTACGAGCCGTATATGCATGGTGGCCGTTTGGTGGATAATGTTTTTTAAGGTTTTCTATATGTTTCGCGCAAAAATGCCATGAGGTGATCTGCTGCCTCGGACACATTGCTCGGTTGGGAGACCTGTTGCAGGCGAAGTTTCAATTCAACCGAATCATTGGCGTTCCATCTGAATCTGTTAAGTCTTGTCATTTCTTTCAAATTCAGTCGCTGTATTACACTCTAGCTTGTAGAATTATAGGTTTCTGTTAAAACGTCCTGAGGCAAAATCAGATCCTTTATCTCAACAAACAAACCTGAGCACAGTAACCATGACAACATAATGTGTTATGTAAGCGTTTATTATTTGTGCATATTATGTGAGCAATGACGTCACTAATGCAAGAACAGTATTTCACGAACACGACATCAAAAGTTGGTTGTATAGAAATGAATTAAAATCGGCAACAAACTTAGAAATAGAGAGTAACATTTGGAGTTGTTTCCAGAAGTTCATTTTTTACATGTCAATATTTTTGCTTAAGAACTTGTGAAACTTGAGTCGTACCTGTAAGCGTTCTTCCTTAATTACTGTGATGGAAACTGACTACTAACGTCAATTGTCAAGTGACACAGCAAGAGCAGAGATCTTCTGGTCGGTCAGCCGTTCGCCCATTTTTTTCTAAACCAAAGCACTGAAATCAGTACGAAATGGCACTTATACCTAAAGTTGCTCATGATATGTTTCTTATGGTCTTCTTCAACAAAAGTCCCGAAACATCACACAATCAGTCTAAGTCCAGACAGATAGAAAACATCTTTTATACAGACTGAAATTTGGTATTACTATTTTATGCTTAGCAAATGAGGATCCTATAAAGTCAGTAAACCCGAAGACGAACTTAACGCATACATTAACCCGGAATTAATAATAATAATTCTGTGACACCACAATACTGTCAATAATCAACCCAAAAAAGCCAAATGAAACGGAGCTTCTAACCACCTTTTCTAGTTTTCTTCTAGTTCTGGGCTATTTCGATATCAATCAGACTAAAACAATCGTTCATTGTAGTGCATAGCTATGTAACATGATGTAACTCCACCATATATCTCCTTTTACCAGAATGTATACATATATATCTATATTTATTAGGTAGGTAAATCTATATCACACGAATTGTTATAAAAAATCTGATGAAATCAACGACCCACATCTCAAGTTCTCCATATATATTCTTCATGACTGTGTTCACTGTTTCCTTAAGAACACTACACAATTGTTAGATAAAAAATAAATATTCAAGGACATTTTCTTGTCTATATTTATGGCCATTACGTGTCCTAGTTTCTTGACATAACAACAATATATATTCTCAGTTCGGTATTTGACGGCTAATAATTTATACAATTTATCAGAATTGGGGCCACTTCGTGTCTCTCCTCGTATTTCCGTCCAACTCCTTTATGATATAATCCTCTTGCACTATATCTTTGGTATAAGACAGCTGTTTCCTAAACTTGAAACTCAGTACAAGTATTCCTAAAAGTACATGCAGTTCGACAATGGTAGTCGGAACACTCTGTCTCTGTGAAATATTTAAGTGGCATTACTGGATCGGAAATTAAACTTTTTTGATACAAGGGTGTAAAGCTCATTGGCGTCATTTAATAAATCTTACTTCTTATACGAATTGTTTGATGACTGTCACTGAATTTTAAATATGTGGTTGTTACTGCCAAATTGTGTCTATGGGGAAGGGAAGAGGGTAAGGTACATGTCAGAAGGGTTCCTTCTGCAGTTCTAATTGTTCGCTAATATAATATAATCTTGTCATTCTGGCGTATATGCAGTTTGAGAATTCTGCTGCGATTTAATTGATGATTGTCACTGGGTATGCATGGTATGAACACGACAGTTAGCCGTTATTGCAACAGACTCATTCACATACACCAGAATAATATTGAATCCGACGAAATTAGATCATGTGAATGAGCCTTAGGGCTCAGGGAGAATTCCCAAATGGACGCAAGGAAATAACGGCCCCAAATGGGTCACACGAAATAAGCACCCTCCTCTTAACACGAGTTAAGCTTGGATGATATTAGCGGGATTATACCCCGCTCTCTAGATTTCTGAGCCATTACTACATGTGAGTCAACGTCGTACCAATGATCTTGGTCCTGTTGTGCTTCCTACAGCTTGTCTCGAATTTATACCAACTTTCCCGCATCCTTAACATTTAATATACTGTAGGGATTTCAGTTATTACCCATAAATTGTACAGTCTAGCGCCAGATGATTTTCCTCATCGATGGCAGAGAACTGCATGTCTCCTTGTTTGTGTAATCGAGGACTTTCTGTTTCACTCCACTATTATGGGATCCTGTCATGACTCAAGTGTTACGCCAGTTTTAAAAGTCAAACTAACAAAACTAACTAACCAGTGTTATAATGTGATTCATGCAGGCCTATATGCTTTCAGCTCGTTCGTTTAGCTTGCATGTTACTGGGGTGCGCTGCAGAAATAATAATGAACAAAAAAGCGCGCAAAAACCCACAGTAATGGTTGATGCAATGAACAATGTTCTGTTGTGGTGCACTTCTTGAGCAATATTGTTATCATGATGTTGTTCTGCGTTGTTTAACCATCAATGTTCTTGCATATTGTTTGGCCGTGTAAGCATCAGTTTTCATAAAATCAATTGTTTCAAGATCTTGAATTCCAATTCCTTTATTTAAGTTATTGTTATCAGGTCACGGTTTTGTACGGAAAGGCAATCTGGGTCCTCTAGTAAACAAATGCATGGGTTTTGAAATTTCACAGGACAATCATGCATTTTCTGATCCAGGTTATAACTTTGATAACTTTTAACTAGAACCTTTCATCCCCAATAACGTTTCGTTATAATTTAGATATGTTTGACATTAACCTCATACTCATCCATTTTGTTTCAAAGACAAATCCTATAAATTTCCCATCGCCACGTCTAAATGATTTGCAATATCATAATAGTAACATTATTTTGAATGCATTTTCCTATGCGTTTATAGTCAGAAAATTATACAAATTATACCAGAATGAACGAATTGTATTTTAAGAAAATGAACAATATCGTAAAAAGTCTTCCATCGACTCTATGACTATAGATGATTTCCTCTGACAAACGTTTCTGAGTACTGTATACTTTTTGAGCAAAAATCCTAAACAAATAGGGTCATTAAAAAACGTCATTTCAACAAAGAAATATTAATTTTGCAAAGTAATGTTTGGCTACTGGCACCTTCGTAATTGCAAAAGAAATATGTGGCTGTATTAAAAATAGAATATAATCGTTTTGTCTTCTCCAAGTTTGACGTCACTGGCGACAAAACGGAGACTGACTATTGTTGTACGGTTATAATATTAACAAATTATAATATAATATTAATGAATATTGGTGAGCTTAGATAGACCAGAGTCTCCAAAACAGGAAGTGAAATAGCGACAGACGCGAAGACGTCTGCCCACAAGAGAGACGTGATGTTTTATATAACACTACAGTTCAACCTAAATTGAATGACACTTTGAATATGTGAACGTATCTGGCCTCTTCCTCGATCCATTAATTTAGTATAATTTACCATGGGTTATGGCCAATAACAGCGATGAGAGATGAATCTCATTGTAAAATACTTGATGAATATTTGATGAATACTTAATTGTCACTATCTATATACGCGTGCTAACATGATCTTTTAATAGCCAAGCCTGTGTTAGAATAGCGCGGTTTTCTGGTTGCTATATCCTCGTTAATATCTATCAGCACAGACTATTGTCCAGAATTATGTTTTCGCGGTTTTGCTTTCATTTACAAGCCTAGAAATACAAATGCTTTCGAAGTTTTAGGAGATAATGATGTTCGCGTGCAGAGAGTTGTTTGTGTGAATTTCATTGATCACGAAAACATTTTCTTAGTCAAATTATTGTATATTGTAGTAGTGTAGTATGGTCACCGTAGGCAACGAGAAACATATCCTAGGTGATGACAGTGATATTCCTTGCAAAGAGAATTTTAATGTCAAATAAGCTTAACACAATAACTGAGTTAGATTTCGCCCAAAATAGTGCAGTTTGTTTACAAAGGAATGTTCTTTTTGATTTTTGCTAGATTATTTAGTTTTGACTACCATCAGCCTAAAAGGACCGATTCCAAGGTCGATGAAATGAGAAAAATTTCGCGCGTCTTTTGTCTAAATTCAAAAGATTTCTCAAGTGAAATGAACTTGAGAAAAATCTTTTGAATTTAGAGGCAAAAGACGCGAGAAATTTTTCTCATTTTGCCGACCGTGGAATCGGCCCTTTATGAGTAAAATATTAGAATACAATTTCGAATGAAGTGGTCGACGTTAATAAACCTCTAAAAGTAATGTCGTGACGAATGTTGTCGTACTTTCTTGTTGCTGCAGGAATCGTGGTCTCATGATGTTGACTGATTGTCTATGAAATCCTATTATACCATTTCTCGACGACAAAACTCCCAGATCGGCAAATCATATGGACGTCAATTGTTTCGTGCATAATTTCTAAAGCCACGCAGTTCCAGTAGTGTACGTAGGTTATCTATAGGTAGATTTTTGCCGCTGACAATATTTTAGGTAAAATAACAAAGTCGAATATATTATTGTGTCTTGTTTTAAGCCTTTCGTCGTTGTCTGACAATTATTATATTAAGTACCTTGAAGGTAGATTACTATCAATAATGTGCGTCTGTGTATTTTCAAACCTTTTTGCATTCTAATTTGATAAGATGGTTAATGTATACAGTTGTCCTCTATATCGTTGAACAATTAGATGTTACAAAGAATGATTTTCAAAATGTTTATAGCAATAATGATGTCTAGACAAGTGTATTTTGTTTTAAGAAGAAGAAATAATTACTACTTTAAACTATATAGTTATAACGCGTTTTGTCAATGTCCATTAAGCACAACATATGGTCGTTTTATTTATTGTTTACAAATTATGCTCATTTTAATGTTTTTGTAGTCGTGGCTTTGTGTTGTGGTAGTCTGGTCCGTTTTATTACAAACTAATTGTTCCCGATGGTCTCTAGCTTGCATCACCTCTCAAAAAGTTTGTATGTATAAACTGAATGATGTGTGAAAAATGCAATCTTCACTCTAGTTTGTTATTCAATCAAGACTTTTGAACTTTTGAACTTTTCTCACGCTTCGTATTTTGACAACATGGCCAGTACCACGGGAAAATTTCCTTATATTCCCGCTTGATCCTGACTAGGGTACAGACCATAGACATTATAGTAGGTCTAGATCCCATGCTCCGACTAGATTAAGAACGTGACAACAATATGGCGGAGCAAGCGGACAAAAAGCTGAAGTGATCTTTACATTATAGACGGACGGAGAAGCAAAGAACTAAACTAAAAACACTTGGAAACACGGAAAAACGTTGTAAAACGTTTGAATACTAAATCTTTGTTGTTAGTGTAAACAATTTATGGGATCTTCCCTTACCTGCTTGTTCCGCCATCTTGAACTCAAAAAGTGATCACACAATTTGCAGCCAAGTCGGCGATCTATATCTATATCTACATCTACATCTGTGGGACTATACCATCAGTATCTTATTAAATATCTTTCTAAAATATCTATCATTTTTGTATTTTGAGTTGGGCTGTGATATTTATTATACAATGAAATAATATAGTTACACACGACACACGATTACATATACTTGACATATAACGAGTAACATGTGAGTGTCATACGAGGACATAGGAGTACATAGGAGTACCATACGAGTACCACTCTACGAGTTCCATACGAGTACAGAGTACATGTACTAGTACATATGAGTACATATGAGTAAGTCTGACTTCCCTGACCTAACTCGAATAAAGAATTACCTAATGACGTGTTCAGTTGACGTAATCCAAACACAGCTATTAACCAATCAGTACGCGGGTAGTAAATCTGTCATTTTATAATTTGTGTATCTTGTGCATGTGTACTTTCTCATTATATGTAGTCACTGCTGTATGGAACAGTTAGCAGCATTAATTTCGAAACCAATGCATGCTAACTGTTTAATAAATATCAACATGCATATTTGTGTATCGCATCTTCTTATTCCTGTATTTCACTATTTGTCCCGCTTTCATCTTGGGAAACAGAGAATAGATCATGCGGCAGATGTAAGATTTGAAAATATTTCGTAGCTCAATTGCGGTAGAGCGCTGGACCGGAATCGCAAGACCGCTAGTTCGAGCCCAGCCAGAGGTCTTACAATTGCATTCAGTTTGATTTTTCGCAACTACTCGCAGTTGACCTTTTAGTATACAAGTTCCTTCAACTACATGCATCATGAGAAAGTATGCTATACATTATGTGAATGACGTATCCAACATTCAATATGCTGAGATTGTCATCTGCTAAAAACACCAAAGTTGCTCAATCAAAAGTTGAGGATATTTCCTTGAACTCTTATCTTGGCAATTGGTCTTGTTTTATAATACTTAAAAATACCTACAAATCAATGGCTAGAGGGTTTCTGGCAGTTGCATCTTTATTTTTTTATAAAACGTCACTGCATGCGACCTCCGTCAATTTAGGTCATCAGTTAGTCGTTATGTCGTCTTTTCTGTGATGATTTCTTATGGTTTTGCCCAATTACGGTTGGCAAACACTAGCAAGTCTATATTTAATGAGTGGATCGTTTAGTTTGCATGCTTAGGTATACTTTATAATACTATAGAATAACTGTCCAGTGTTTATCTGTGATTAAAAAATAGGTGTCTGTTTGTTTGTGAAAAAAGCAATCCCCACTTCACTTTGTTGTTACTAAGCAATACTTTTGAACTTTTGGACGTTTCTCACGCTCATTAAGTCGAGAACGTGGAGAGTAGCATGGGAAAGTATGGGACCCAGCCGCATGTACTGAAACTAAATAGCTGAGATTCCCCGACAGGGGTATTGTATTTGGTAGCAAATGTAATTTGACCCAAAGTTCAAAAAAACCAGAAATGACGTCTGAATCGCGTCCCTAGACCTGCATCCTTTTATACTGCATCACTGACGATTTTTATTTCAATATTGACTTATATGACTGAAGATTGTTCAATTAAAAATAATAGTCAAAACAATGTTGTTTATTATATGGGAACGTGAACTATCAACTCCTCATCATGCTGCTTCTAGTTTGTATTGTTTATCTGTCTGCCTTTTCAAGTACTTTATTAGGGGCCCATAGTAACTGGCTAGTGCTGTTGCGGTCATGCACCTATAGATATATTTATATATTAAGTAAAGTGACAAATTGAATTAAATGGTTAATGTTTAACATAGATTAATGATCTAATTTCTACATTTCAACAACTCAGCCTTTCTGTGAAATTTACAACATGCCAACATGGCTCAGAGATGTTTGTGTCCCTTCGACATTTATTATGGATGTTTTACGAGCTAAGAGTGAGAGGCAAGCATTGTCCATGTCTCCAACACTCTAAATCTCACAGCGGACTTGGGCCAAATCCAACAGTTAGCTAATATTAAAAGTCTTTTTCTAATGCGCAATGGATATAAAGGGGTTGATTATTTTATTCAGTATGTCTGAATTACATCATATTTATATCCTCTTAGCACTGTTTTTCCCTTACATTCTTAACACCACCTAGCAACATGGAAACACAACGTAATTGATGTCCACATAAACATGTTACTTTATTCTTCCTGTTAGAAGGAACTTGCTTTGTCCATCAATCCTTGCAATGTCCGTCAATGTAGACATTGAAGTTTTAGTGATAATCCATTGATGAGGTGCTACATAATTCTTCAACTCAAACTAAATCTGTCTTACTTGCACAACCATGTTATCTTGCGATGAGTTACACTTCTTGCTCTTGTCCTTGTTTATTTAACATTTAACCCTTGAGGTGGACTGGCGGTGTAAAATATCTAGCATATGCAGTCCTACTTAATTATTTGTTTAAAATCCTGAATACAAACAAGACATGCCACACTTCACACTCCTTACCTTTCAAACCTCTTTAGTATTTTGGGTGAAGCTCAGCAACAATGTTTTTCGTCAAAGTAATTGCATTAAAGAAATAATCGAAATCCTAGATAGTCTTCGGTTACCATAGTTACTTGCAGTTATCTCGTTGAACTTTGGCATTAATTAGGGAAATTGTAACACTTGTAATTTAGCTGAGTTTGAGGAAAAGCACGCACCCATAGTTTATATAGTACTGATCATGTGTTGACAGAAATGTCTCTTACTAGTTTATAATGTTATTTGTGCGAACTTTATCTGTTATATTTTACTAAATATAATTAATTATGATGTTTACTTTTGTTTCTAATTCGTAATTAAGCCTCACGAAAGCTTGCATACTACAGTAGAAATGGTTACAAATAGGAGACACATATTTTCTTCACACCTAATAATAATTACTGTGCGAGACTTGTAGTCTCCGTAGTCTAAAAAGCTTTATGTAGCGTACATTGTAAATATCTCATACAACACTTGGTCATTGTAATAGTTTTACCATTTTAGGGTTCACCATCGATTTTATGTAGTATTTCAAACACGATAAAGGATACTATACGGATTGAAACCTCAAGACGCAGACGATCGTTACAGATCTAATAAAACATGACTTTGAGATTGGAAAGCTTCAGTCTTTCGGATTCCTTACCTAAAGAATATTAATTAGGTCGGTGTACTGCAGTCCATTAGGACACATAAAATGTAATTGCAAAAACCTTGCAGGTGCTAAAATCCCAGTACTTGCTATACAACCAAATGAATGGTGTCACTTGCCTATAGAACAGGACAAGAGATCCCTGTTTAACGACCGCAATATAATGACTATAGTCAGAATATCTGAGTGCCCAAACCAAGAGCAATGGATAGAATATTTGTGTAGAATGAGAACATGCGACATGCGAAGCTCATAATGGCAAGCATGTGGGAAATTTGCTGGGGTAAATTTGCTCAAAGCCCGACTCTCTGCGCAAATTAAACCATTAACTTGCTCGCTTCAGGCTTTCTAGCTCCAAGCTCGCTGCTCTGGGGCAGTCATGCAATCTACAATAGTTCAAATTTTAACAGTTCCTGAAGTTGATGGATTGGTTTTCAATTCTAACGTGTAAAATGTAACTGATCATGTATATAATACAACTATAAATAATGAAGAACTAACACTATGTAATGAATGAATGGCGGATTATAACATTTCAAAAGCAATGACGTCAAGAACTGCAGCTCAGGCAGAACAAGAATGCTACAGAATATTAATTTAGTGTAAAAGCGAGTTAACACAATACTATTTGTCGTATGAGATTGTCATTTTGATGCATGTAATCAAGTGGTATGATCATATCACTTAAGTAGCCAGTAATCTCCCTCGTATGTGATTAACGAGCTATATGTCCATATGACTTGATTACATAGACCAAAATGACAGTCGTATACGACAAATCATATCGTGCAAACTAGCCTTAACCAATGTTAAGTGAAGCATTTCTAAAAGTAGCTTGTACTTGAAGTAATACAATTAAGCAATTTCAAGTCTATTTTAGTTACGAGATTCAATCCTTGTCTAGATTGTTTCTGTAATTAGTGCAAGATGTCATTAACTTGTTGAAATAAATGATATTTTACCGTATATAGCATTGCAAGAATTTCTGAAAAGTTAATCCCAACATGTGTTTGAAATAGTAACACTTACTGATTAAACTGATTGGCTGATGATATCTTTATTGGATGCGCTAAAGTTGCGTGGAGGACTCGTTCTAACATGCATGTAAAATTTCTGATCCTGGTTCGCAGATTTACTAGAGAAATTTTCCGACTTTCAGTTTTAAAACGTTCGGTTAGGTTTCGGATTTTCTGTTTAGTCAATCAAATTAAAATGGGCGGACCTCTTAAAAGATTGATTGTGATTGGTAGTCAGTAAAACTCCACCTATTTGAA
>JAOTOK010099396.1:0-40216 GCA_025770025.1 Virgularia gustaviana | reverse complement strand
TAAAATATCTTTATAGCTAATTTTTCACGTTCTACAAGATGAGCTAAAAACTGTGTAGGGTTTATATGCACTTTAATAATACATTGGTTCAAAAATATCACTGCCAGTGGCACTGATAATCTACAGACTGCATTATCTATACAGTTACTACATGTTTTACACATAATTAAACACATTTATACCATTTGTTTCTGTGTGAGGACATCCTGTAACATATTTGAATACTTTTGTTCAAGCAAATACTGGTCATCAATAACAATTTCTTTTTCCTTGAAATAAAAAAAAACACACGTCAATATTGGTCAATTACTGAATAATCCATTTTTCAGTACATGTAGAACAAAAAGTTAACAGTCTGCTGTCTTAAGCGTACAGTAGTCTTAGTCAACATTTTAGTTTATTAATTCAGGAGATGAGTTTCTAGACTATAACTTTTCAACAAAACAACGGCTATTGGTGTTATCAGGGTTTCCCTGTGCCTGTACCAAGTAAAAAACATCAGGTGTATTATTATGGATTAAGTATGTCATCTGACATAAGGAAAAATTCCGACTGTTGTGTATAGACAAACTAATCAGGGTCAGGGCCGCTCTTACGGTTAGCAGAAAATTACGGGGCCCGGGACAAAAAAATATGAGGGGCCCCATTTTATTCTATGAGCACTGTCTTAAAAATTTCACTCGACATTTCGTACTTGTAAATTATGTTGATGCGTTACAAATTTCATATACCTATATAATAATGGGGCCCCCAGTTGAGGCGGGGCCCAGGGCAATTGCCCCTTTTGCCCTACCGTAAGAGCGGCCCTGATCAGGGTACGGATTAAAATCAGTTAAACAACTGATCCCAGCCTCGCACCAGTCATAAATGGTCTCTATCTGGCCAGATCATTTATCCCAGGACCAAAAATTGGACTGCTGTACCTTGTATTTATCCTGTTACTTTATTTTTACCCGTTATTTTTTCTCCAACGGCAATTTCAGAATCAATGAAATAAATATTGAAAATGTTAACAAAATTTTTGGAAAACTTTGTGGGAAGATTTTTAATGACTACTTAAGAGTCTAAACTCTAAACTGCATTCTTAAACATATCAATGCAATGTTACCAGACACTTGTTATATAAAATTTATTGCAATCTGTATTTAACTCAATTTGCTTCAATTTTATTCAATGCACAGTAGACGACTAATGATATTATAGCTTACATTGATAGCAGATATACTTATATTGTAGCTCAAATTGGCCGAGCATATTAGCCTAGAGGGGGAGGCATGTGAGTCCCCTCCACACTTTCGTTACCTGATATATTGATACAAAGAGGGAAGATTTGCAGAAAAGAGCAGAAACATTCTCAGCCTTACAGTAACTTGCACAAATAAGGTTTCAAGCTCTTTCTTAATATGTATCTCCCTTCTCCAATTCCATATCAGCTACTCTCAGCCATTTTAAGTGAAACAGTATGTCATCATGATCACAGTATTATCTATCATATAGTTAAACCCATGTTTTATTGCAGTTATGTCTTATGGACACATATATACTAACTGTATAACATTGATTGTCATATGATGTTTAAGACTAGTTTACTTTGAGAAACGTTTACTAAAGTTTTTGTTAGTGCAGTTCATATTATGAACTAGACAATTTTAGTAAGTGCTGGAAGAAAGCTGCTTGCACAAGAGTAAGTCAGGTCGTCTCAGCTATTATTGCTAAACATACCTCAACGTGGGCTCCAGCTGCATTTCGTTTCTTCTTCTTGTAATTTTGCTTGTATGTTTTATTTCGGTGCTTTCTGCACAATGGCACCTTAGAACCAACACTTATCTCTTCACAACCATCAACTTGACATTGTTTTGTTGGGAATGTTCTTCGTTGATTTCGTTGCTCCATAGTCAGATTCCTCCTGTATATGGTTTTCTGATTAATGTACACACTAACACAGCAATTTGTTAAAAACGCCTTGTAACAATGGCGATCGACACGTGGTGTGCCTGTATAGCACGCTTATGAGGTCGTAATTGTATTTCACATCTGTTGTTTAATGACAGTATTATATTAAAATAAAAATGCCAAGCAATCCAGCTTCACATATTTCGTATGGTTGATACCAGAGCCATTTCAATGATATCACAGACAATAATTGATATAAACTTTAGTTCTAATTTCAAATTTTCAACTCAAATTAATTAATACGTAAATCATCCAGAACCCGGAGGCTTTAGAATCAGAACTAGAGCCAATCTCCCAGCCTCCTAGGTTGTTGCAATCAGAATAGGTACGTGCGTCGGGAGTTCAATGGTCGGGGCCGCTTTCGATATCTCGAACTTACGGGCACGTGATCAACGTGATTGGTTTACCGTTTTATGGGAATGCGGCTGTAATGTATAATTTGCTTACGATAATACCGGCGATGTGTACAGGCAGAGCTGCAAACAGTGCTCAAGCACACCGTACTCCCTCGCTCATGTGGGCATCACAAAATATAATGGATCACTGGATATCATTCACTGTTTTGTAATCCAAAAAAGTTGATTGTAGTGCTGCGTAGGCAATTCAAAGTTTCTTTCATCGGACAGATGAAGTCGTGCTTTCGCTTCAAACATCAGTTATTTTTTCACTCTTTTGGCATTTCAACCCCTTTTTTCTCTTGGTTTATGACTGTCGTTGTTTGGGATGCTCCCAGATAATACAGACCAGATTTTATTTCAGGGGAAGTTGCAGAAATCCAGAAATGTTAAATTTTAATAACATTTACAATTCTGGCCCACATTATTAGCAGCTGGTTGAGCAGGCTAAACCCAAGTTCTCTGTTCATCCACGCGACCAAAGAGGATGGCGCCAGGCGATGAATAAGAACCACGACTAAAAAAGAAAAGTGAAAGTGATCGTGAACAGCTAAAATATACGGTGGGGATAAGACGAAAGTGGGTATTAACCTTAACCCTTTGGTTCCCAGCAGCGTCCACATTGACGAGTAAAATCGTCTGGCGTTAGCCAGAGTAAAATCTATAAAGACTCTGTTGGTGCCCAAAGGATTAACGATTGTTACTGACTTCAGTGTCAATATTCATAGCCACTGTTATCGCAACGGGGAATTAAGGAAGAGAAGGATTACACGGAATTTCCATGTATATCTTAGTATCTTAGCTTGCGAATAACTTCTGCGGATCAGTAAAACATCTTACGATATTTCTATGCTATAATATGAACATTATAACGTAGTAAATATATTCATGAAAATAGTTTCACTATGTTAATATACGGCATCAGGCAGCTAGCTATAAGCTTTTTTAATTAAAGGTTTTCGATCGGCCATGCTGTTAGAAAATGCAAACAAATAGAAAGAAAGTCAATATAGAAGAAAAGTTATGTGTATCAGTGCATAATGTATAAAGTCACAGAATCTCAATTTTGTTACGGAATCGGTAAATACCAGGCTTCATCGTGATGACAAATTTAAGAACTTCCCGACTTGCGAGTGAGGAAGTGACAGATCATTTCCAGTGACTTTAGTGATCATGCGCGCACTTCCTTTATATAAATTTCGATTTGTTTGTCTAATGATTTACAATTTGACGGTCATGTTTTCAATGCTTTTTATCGCCCATCATTAAACTTACTACGATCAACGATTATTGTAAGCTAATAATACAATATTTCTGAAATACCAGAGGACTTGTGTAGGCCTAACGCTCGTAAAGCCACAGAGCGTTTATTACGGTATGATCAGTGGTCGTTTGCATGACATATGGTGTTGATCAGTCAGGCGGCTTGATAGCGCTTATACGCTATTATCTGTTCTGCTCTCTGTGCTACATCTAAGGCGCCGTTAATATTATCTGGAGCAGTTTAGCGCAAAAGCACGACACTTATGTCTAATGCTCGACCTTTAGGGCTAAAAGAACAACATAATTAGCGTTCAAGTATGAGAATGAGCGCTAAATTATGCGAATTATAATTTATAAGAGCCTCTGCTGAGGCGAAGTTCAAACAGTTTCTCTGCACCGGAAGCTTACTGGGAAAACTCCACATAGTGGCGTTACGTCATATCTTGAAAAGACGACCGGAACACGAAAGCAAAGATATGAAAAACAAGCAAACATATGAAACAGTTTCCCATTTGATCATGACATTGGCAGCGATCGTTGTAACAGCTAACTCTCTGAAATGGCATTTTCCACGTCAAACTTTCTCATCATTTCTGCAACCATCAACGCCTGCGTGTTATTTTGTATTTGTCTTCCTGCCGTAATTCGGTGCTACCTTTTACGATTCCTGAAGGGGAAATATCTGCTGCGCTTCAAAATATCTGTGGAAGAAAATCCTGCTTTCTTCAGGAGGATGTAAGTCAATAAATAATATATTAACACGGAAATTAATCTACGAACATTTGAGCAATTGTATAAGAAAATTCTGTACATTCTAAGTATAAGTAACTAACTCAAATACATATATGTAGTCACATTAGAATACATCTGTTAATTGTAATGATGTTTCGTTTCGTCGCTACGCATTGGTGCAACGCAGAGCCCAGGTTTAGCGCACTATTTACTCTGAAGCTTGTATGAAACTAAGTTTATAAGTGATTGAAAAATTCTTCTGCAACTCACATATATTTGTTAAAACATTTTGGCACTTTATATTCATAATTTCGTATAAGAATATATATTTTCGTACAAGAATTGAAAAATCCCATTTTATTCAACCAGTCGATGCCTGGTGTTTGTGATGTATGATATTAGCATCGATTATAACTAGTTGAATATAGTGCATTGTACATATAGCCGACATAGCTGCATTAGCAGATTTTCGGCTTTCACCTTATTTCAATACACGGTTTTCAGTGGATCATTTTCTTACTTCATGCGATGTTAATCCCATTGCATTACTATACCTGTTTGGGTCATTCTAACGTTAGTCCACGTTTCATTTCGCTCTAGCTATAACGAGCGCAAGCTAAGACGATTTTAATTATCAATAAAAACAGCTCCACCCCTCATGCATGGTGTAAGTGAGAGTGATTCATCGAGAACGGTGGAAGGCTATTATAGATTTATGCAATGTACACATACTTCGACAATGACATATAATCCAAACGGAAGACATTCGACATCGTTTCATCACGTTCTGGTATCTTCTTCCTGTTTTAAATAACCTATTAAATCTTTTAACGGCCTCACGAAAGCTACCACTTCAACATTTCCTTGGCTTTTTAGAGTAATTTTCTCGCCTATAATCCATATTCCAAAAACCTAACCTTATTTTTAGCGTTTAAATATGTAATAATAGTGTGGCAGTGTTTTAGGCTCAGATTCAAACCCGTGCACGACCGCTACCATGGCGTCCTGGCATGACATCCCATGCGCTAAAACCAGCATAGCTATTTCGATTTCGTTTTCCGTTATATATTAGTAACTGCAAGTCTGCATCACAAACCTGTATTCATGAATATAGTGTAAGACAAGAATTATTGTTGAATTTGTGGTAAATAATCTGAATAATCTGACACTTTGCAACAATTATGCTTTATTATCACGGCGGGGTTAATAAAAGTGACCCCTTTCCAGACCTTTTGCTATATTTAGTAAGAAAAAAACTGTTTATGTCGAGTTTATATGTGCGGTTTATTATAGATCATCGAACAACATAACATAATATTACATAAATAATCCGCAAAGGTACAGTCTATTTGTTATATATATATATATATTTCTTGGTAAATGGAGGTCTAGACGAAATATAATAGTGGGCCTTTTCAGCAGGTCTTTCTCGTAGCTAGACCAATTCAATGATTGTATTATTTGACAAGCAACTAAAAACGACGTCACTCGTCAGCATGTAGAACTGGTTGCTGCAGTTATTATACACAATTACCTTACACCAAAATAATTTACTACACGTGATCACTTTGTATATGTTTTGTACTTCCTACGCGGTGTAATTACAAATCAGCTGTTGTGGAACTAATATTGGATATTGGTAATTCAATACTGCATTTAAAAACACGAGTTTCATAATAGTTTTTATTTCGCTGTTCTTCCTGGAGTATCTGCTTCCTGTGACCTTGTCTGACAATAATACGCCGGGACACGATTCTATATGTCGTCTGAAAAAATACTTAAACTGCTGAGTAAGGTCACGGGAAGTTTATGAGGAAATACGTACGTATGAGTTGCTGTTCCTTCATGATTCATGTTCATAGCAGTATATTTAACTTATTCACAATGGGGATCATACTACTGAGAAAATCCTTTATGGGAGCATTCTTGCTTCTGTTAGTGCAATTAAACGAGTATTGAGACGATATTAAAGTGGTCCTACTGGGAGTATGATAAAATTCAGTATCACTTTTATGAACGAACGTGATTCACGATTTCCGAAAGAAGAGGGAAGGAGACGGGGGTTGGAGGAACTGAACACATTTTGACGTTGGGGGCCGGCGAGTGGGTGCATGCTGACTATGTGTATACGTATAGGAAATCAAGAAAGAAATATCTACATTTCTAAAGTGAATTTGTAATTTATATTTTACATAATTAAAGCGCGTTTGGATAGTATAATAAATTGCTGAGCTGCACAGAAATGTACATTATAAGTTTAGAGCATTATAATATTGAAGACATTCGTTTAAGAGTATGAATAGTCAGTAGCGATTTCCTCGCACCTGCGTGTGCGAAGGCGTAGGCGTATTTTTTATCTCTACAATATTATGCTATATTTTTGTACTATGGGATGTGATATAATAGCATTCTTACTGGTTCTTGAGGGCGAGGTTTTGTAGCCCACCCTGCCTCGTAAACATGTGTGGGCTAAGTCTAGCAGGTTAAGTCACTCTGTAATAATTACGGACTGGGCCGAATAAAATATCGTTCCAAATATTTTGTTTATTCTGCTTTATTATTAATCAAAACCTGACGGTATCTGTATGCGTCTCACTACATCAGGTTTCGTCAAATTCTCAATTTCGTTTGTGGTGATTTTACCATCATACTTCATTTGCCGTTAGGTGTCGACGTTCAGGCGTCATAACCCAAGTGTTTTCGATCACCCGCCTCTCCAATCCAAACTTCCTAACTAAATTGATAGTGGAGGAATAAAGTAGTTTAAAGTGGATATGTCATGATTACCGTTTTTGCACCAAAAATTCGGCTCGAAAACTGAAATTTTCAACATTGTATTACTCGCTTTAATCCGATCAATATTTCCGAAGATGTCGCTGATTAAACACACGAGAAAATAAAAATGTCGGTAGGTAACTTTCCCGGGTTGTGACATCTTTCGTATTTTGGCGCTGTACCATAATTAGGGATTGTCTTAGGTAAAAATCCCGGCCATGGTTGTTCTGCTCGAATATCTCCAGAAATATTGGTCGGATTAAAACGAGTAATGAATAACACATGATTGCATGTTTAGTAAAAAAACGATAATCATGCCATATGCTCTTTAAACTAGCTATGCATCTTTGTACTATCACACCACAAATTCTCCGGTGATTGTTTGTGAGTGCACATCATTCTTAGGTTTCAATAAAATGTTTGAGGAAGTTTATTGCACATTATGGAACCGGTTTTTGGGACGGCCATTTGAGATATATGTGCGTGGTATATAGTTAATGTTTCTGAATTGTCCTAAAGTCTTTATTTAAGTTTTTGTGTTAATTTATTGCCATGTCTAATAACATCCAGGCTAATCCATTGACACCGCCCCAGAATGCACAGCGCAACCCGATATAGCGTCCACATACCGTCATACATTTAGCGTTGACTACAAACTATGCAGTGTTACTCATACAGTCATGAAGGCTGGTATACTATTATGTAACTACGAATGTATATGTTATAACTTTATGCTTTTCTTTCTAGATATCTTGATGTTATTGTCAACGGATCGGCTACAATCTCAGGAATAGTCTTAATGGCTTCCAGTGAAATTTTTGTTGATCCATTTTTCATTTATACTCCACCATTTTCAGTTGTTTTCTCAATTTTCATTGGCTGGCAAATATTCAAGATCTTTCAGAATATCTGTGACTCCGATAAATCAGCAAAACATTCTAAAGTGACCAGCGTGTTGCGCATCGTGGCCGTTGGCCTCTACTCTTCCATTTTAATTTACAAGCAATGCACCGTATTGGGGGTCCTTGGTCTGATCGTTGAAGGACACACCTTGTTTTTCAAGCTGCCAAAACTGTGGCGAATTTGGAAAGTCGACGAGAAGAGCAGACTGTATTTTTTAACAATACTTCTCTCGTGTATTTTCGCAGTCTTACTCAGAGCAGCGTTTCCCTTCGTGTTGTTGGTTATAATGATAAATTTCCATTGGGAGCAGATTCTTTTAATGGACTATGTCCCATTGGCTACGTTTTTTCTTTGTGCCGTGTTTTATACAGCTGTGAACTTATGGTTTGTTAAAGCAACCTTTAATAAAGTAATTGGAATAAAATCAAGAAATGCAAGAAATCAACGTAATATTTTATTATTTACCACCAATTCTAACAACGCAACCTTCATACGTAATGATTTATGGACGGGTTCCGGGAGATCGACGGTGGTCAGCCGCTTGGATTCATCCTCTGTTGCTAGGCGTCCTATGCCTACGACGGCAATATGTGTCTAACAAAAATACATTGGCTGTTCAATACAGTAACTCCAATATGCAACTTCGTATAACGAGCTGCGGCGAAATACATCCGCACGAAGCCAGAACGCGTACGTTATTGATTATTGAACCTAATTCAGAAATGCAGTTAAGTTTATTCTATTATAGTCTATAATATATCTATTATTAGTGCAAATACACACAGATGATTATATGAGAAAAAATTACAAATATAATGTAAATTATTTCAATAATTGTAATATTGTCGAATGCTTGGATAAGACTATCCAACGCGAAAACTCATTTAGTATATTTCCTTTAAAGTAGCCTTTTGGCGGGAAATTTCTATAGGGATAATCTAATCAGAAATGGAAATTTCCAAGAAATGGAATCAGGCGAATCAGACGTGCGTTGTACCAATGTACGTTATTTTGTAATCAAATTTGCAACAGTAGAGTGATCGTCTAATATATGTTGTGGTATAGGTTTGTCGTTTATGTTAAATGTACAATTCAAACGCTAGTCGAGGACTATCAGGAAACAAAACCCCGAATTAGATCACATAGAACCCATCGTTCGAAGGAATTGGCGTTTTCGTGTTTTGTTGAATTTGGATGATAAATTTTATGAAGTTTCCCCTTTCACTTTTAACCATTTAGTATTTACGGGCTGTCTGCGGTACGGACCCCGGCTCATGAAAACCGGCTCATAAAAGATTTAATTTCAGTTAAAGGGCATGTCCACTCGGTTCTGCGCATGTGGAGCTGGGGGTCCCCAGATGTAAACATTCATCCGAGTTTGACATTATTTTAAACTTGACTTTTTGTTCCTTTATCAGCATATTTCAAACTAAAACAATGTTAAATATTTTGATATTTTGTCATGTTTTGCAAATTTCGCATTTCGAAACATTAACAAACCGTTTGTTTACCTCCCGGAGTGGACATGCCCTTTAACCGATAGTGTTTAATCACCTCAAAATTCCATGCACGAGCAGTTGTATTTATTTACAAGGTAAACACGACTCTTGGTTTTCACATTTAATAATAATATTGTTTATATTTGAATCGTAGTTAAACTTCGCTGTATATATTTTAACTGTATAGAGATGTTATAGACTATGAAAAATTATGTTAATTGTATTCTATATCCTGGAATTAATAATAATTAAATTAATCTCTAGCTAAATATCGAAATGAAGATTCCGTTAACCAGATAATTAATAAAGTTACATAGTTTCGTACTTTTATATATTTTCCTTCTTCATGTAATTATAACATTTACGGCCACCTACTTGGTCAGGTCGACCTAGCGCGACCACTTTTCTTATCTCTGACCTGATTAACCTTCGCGGGGGTCCTTTGCTCTGACATGCAGTCGTGTTGCGCTTGGAACGGCTACAAAAATGCACGTGACGTCCAGCTGCTCTGGCTGAAGCGGTGGTTACCTAAATATAGTAAATATAAGATAAAAATACCTTTCGTGAAGGCAAATTATAGGCCTGTTGAACGTGACTAAACTTCCATTTCTCTATATCCGGAGCATATTGGTAGAGTATGACATCAGACTCTATGACAAGTATATATGCGTGGTCGTAAAAACATCCTTTAATTAAGAATCATTTACAAACACAATTTCGTCGAGTGTTGTTTTGAATTTGATGACTTTGCCGTAAGTAGCTATGTTAAATGAAGGGCAACTGATAAACCGACAAAGCATCTCAATTTTTGAGATTATATATCTCACAATGTACCAACCTCGTACCCAGGCTCTTCTCTCCGGCCCGGCGCTCGTTCCTCGCTGGAGCGAAGCGGGAGAGTAGCGGGAGCGGAGCTAAGAGCCTGGGTACGAGGTTGACAATGTACTATCTATATCTACAAAATGAGTGGCCGTTTTATACCATTGTATAGGCCTACAAACAGGACCGTTGTGAACACCGATACATAATTAGTCTGCGAACACTGACGCTCTCTCTTAACCGCCTCGGCTTCCGCCCCCAAAGCCCCCTACACTAGCCTATTGCAGGCCCTCCGCGGGATAACTTTGAAGTCGGAGGATGCCGCCCGCGCGATTACTTCGAAGGATGGAGAATACATTCACTGAGGCCCTGTCAGCTTTGTAATGCGAAATTTTAATTTCTCATTATTAAAATCATTAGAGGGACCGCAGCATAGCCTATAGCCCCCAATAATTTTGTCAATATGGATTTTTAAATTTCTATTTTCTATTTGTTGTACATATTACTTTTGGCATATTACGTGCTTGTTTCCTTCACTAGCAAGTAATTCAATTCAATTCAAAATAGCACCTTTCGAGGGTCTCGACTTCAAAATTTCCCAGGAGAATGCCACCTCTCTCCCAATGTTCTGTCGCAATATTCTGTTGCCTTCGGCAGCCGGTAGACCGACCAACCAGCCAAGCCTACGCTTTCTTATCAGCCATCCGCATCAGCGAGTGATCTCGTGTACACTGTCTTGCATGGCTTCCTGCATGCTGTATTACTTTTTTGTGCACAAATGGAAGAGAGCAGCTATACAATTTGACGTAGACGCAAACGTTCGCTAGTCCACTAGTCACTGTATAAACACTGTTCAATGTAAATTTATAAACTAACTCTTCTGATTAATACTACAAATTAAACTATATCTTGTATTGATCAGTTATAAATAATGCTATCTACATCACGAAATTTTATTTCCTATAATGGTTAATTTTTAACCAATTTAATTTTAAGGCTCATATTTGAAGTCCAGCCAAAGGTTTAACTAATGTTAATATTGGTAACTATAGACTGCATGCGTAAATGCAGTAGCACCATTACAGACTTAAATTGAAAAGATGGTCGACGACGTACATTTTTATCCAATAAGTTGGAAAGAATCAGTTTTAACCCTGTCATTCATGGTGTTGTTGTCGAACAATATTTTATATTTCATGCGTCATCTAGCACGTCATTCGTGATTCTCGACATTTTTTCATCATATGATTCGATTCTCTATTTTTATCTCTGAGGGATTATTTCTATTTCTACATCAGTCGGAGAAATACAGTTCGTGACATTTTGGTGATCTTTATCTTCAATTTCCTTAGATTGTTCCTCGACATTTTGCAAATCTTTGCCTTGTGTACTACATGAGCCTTCTCCGTTATGTGTGTTTATAGTACTGCACCCATTTATTTTCTCATCACTGACATCTCCAGGCTGATGTTGTCCTGTTGAGTTAGATGTTGTTGACTCGCCATTTGCCTGCGTGGCAGCGACGTCTTCTTGGCTATTATTATCGATTTCTGAAGTGAAAGAAACAAGTGAGACAACGTGAACTTAACTGAAGGAGTGAAATCCAGTGAGCTCGATATGACTGGAGGGAGAACTTTTGATATCTGCCCGGCTAGCCGACGGTGTTTTGCTTGCGTGATTTATTACGTCAATTCGTCATCTTGCTCGCGTCATCTAGTACGCCAATCCCAGTTTCTTCTCGCCCATTCGTTCATTCATGATCGCGGGCACAGGCTTCACTGGTCAATCCGAAGTTCTCCCTTCAGTCATATATACGATCGAGCTCACTGGTGAAATCCTAATTAAAGAGAAGAAACGTAAAAACAAAATAAAATAATCATGAATAAAAAACGAAAAAATAATTAGCTAATTGGTTTGGTAGCTACAAAGGAAGGAAAGAAAACAGAAGACTGCATGACCCAACGAAAAGAAAAGAGCCTTACTTTCTTCACTTATTGTCTCAATTAACGACTCATTAGGAGGTTTTCCCTCCTTGGACCCCAACAATTTTAAGTGTTCGTTGCGATCGACCTCAGAGGATATTTTCCGTTTCTTTAATTTGAAACCTTGTCGTATTTCTTTCAATAAGTTATCAATGATGCATTCCTCTTCCTGAATCACTGGCTTTGGTTTTCCTTTTATTTTAATGTCTTTTTTGTTTTGACTTTCTTTTAATTTTCTTTCTCTCTCGGCCTTTTTCGCTTCTTGTTTGCGCCTGGTTTCATTTTCCTAAAATACAAGTGATAAATGAGACCAAATGAGATAAGAGTAGTGAGAATTAATGTGAACAACCGAACCTGGGCCGGGAATGTGGCACTGTGTATTTTGTATAGTCGTCTATATATGATACTAAGACGCTATATTATACACTACATATTATTTCTCAACATTATAATTTGATAATCCAATACCAACTTCTCCCGTATACAAAAGCTGGGGACTAGTAAATAGCTGCATTTTGTAGTCTCGGGAACGTTGCCGAAATAAAATTTCAAAGTTTCGCTAGAGTCCCTCTTTTGACCTCTTGAGGCAAACAGCGCTGGGTATACGAGGGTGGCCCACTTGTATGAGCTCGATTGTATCACAGCATGGGCTGGTTTTCCCTATGCGCCAGTACGTTCAGTACGGACATTGAACGACGCGTAGATGAAATGTTGTTTGACCTACAGGACCATGTATATGATTGGGTTGCAAGGCTCTGGGGGAAAAAACCGTTCCTACTGTAGATGGGAAACCATCACAACCAGTCAATACAAACCTCTTTCGCCTTTGCTAAATGACCGCAGAAGGTCTTGAACACTTTCAAGATATCTTCCAGTTTAAACTTGCTTTCATCCTCACAAAGGTATACGGCGAGTTCTTTTTTCAATTTTGACAGTTTTTCTAATTTTTTCTCCACATCTGCAACTTCTTCGTTTGCGCTCTTCATGTTAAGAAAGATAATATCATATTATTTCATATTATTGATGCGTAGTTAATTAATAAAATAATATTGTCTATATAGTCTACACCGGAACAAGAAATTATTAACTGGTGTGGGGATATTATAATAATCTACAAGCAGTAGTTGGGGACAACAGTCTCAACATAATGTTAAATCACAAACCTATTTTATTGCCCTAATAGATGACAGGGGTGCATGAAGGTCTGGTTTATCGCGATTTCGTGAATTAGTGTTGCAATTTCTTAAACTGTGACGTGTGAATTCAAAATACAGTTTGAATCACAGAAAAAATATTTACAAAAACGATGTGCATACGTTCCCACAACACGAGTATAAGGGAGTGTAAAATATTGAAAACCTAACATATACAGCGTTTGTCATACACACCCATACCGATTGCTTTCATAGCCATGCATTCAGGGAAATATTTTTTAAAAAATATAGTTGATTGTACCTGAAGGAAAACACCAAGCTGTTTCTTTACATCTTTGTCTCCTTTTTTCATTGAAGTTTGTAAAGAACTTAGACTTTTTTTCAACGTACTCAGTTCCCCAGATAAATACTCTACATCGAGTCTTAAAAAATATAACCAAAAGTTTTATAAAAAAATTAGTCCAGCATTATTGAAACTCGACCGTTAACCAATTAAACTAACAGAATATAAATTACCAAACCAAGTCAACTATCCCCAGGCCCTTGGAAGCTCGCCTATTGACTAAGGACATTAAAGTCATCATGTTTTGGGTATAATTTGGTCGGGTCTCGCATCTCATGTGTGGATCCTGATTTCCCGACCAAGAATTCTGGTTACCTGATTGTTGGTTCTGAATTACCTCTCCTGCAGCAGATTCTTGACCACACGCATGATTGATTCTTAATTCTGAGTTCCTGACATAAAATGTTGTGAAATTCTACCCCCAGTATAACCTCAATTTGTTTGGAACAAGATGGTTTCGAGAATAAACAAATAATTGATTTGGTCTAAACGGAGTTTTTTTCCTCGCACCCATGCTTTCTGAATCATTGCAGAAAGAATAACTTACTTTGAAGCTTCATCTAAAAATTTCATATCTTCTGCAAAAGACAGTACTGCAGCTTTCTTTTCCTCAGCCACCTAAGTTAAAGAAGTATCATAAATCACTGTTAGCCAATACAAACTGTTTTCTCTACGAGCAAATTGCCAAAAAATAGTATAGGTAAACTGTGAAACTAGAAATATTCTCCCTATACACGATTGAAGAGACAAATGCGCTGGGCAGAGTCTAATTTTCTGAGCTAAGGTGCTGTAAATTTGAGAAGGATAAATCTTACCTCAACCAAGAAATGCATGAGATTCATTCTTGGTTTATTGGCTCTTGTATCGACGATTTTTATTAAAGAATTTATTTTGAATCCTACAGCATTGCCAGCATGACCACCCTGTAATAAAGGTGCAACATAATGTGAACGACAAAAACAAAATATTCACATTTGTTATTTATTATAGCTAAATCAGACTTACCGAATTCATGAAATTGCCAATTGTTAAAATTAAGTTCAGGATCTCTGGAAGTACATTGCTTTGAAGAATACCTATTAGTAAATGTAAGCGAGATAATTAGGACAAGATAGCCTGGTCAGTAAAAGATCGACGTAATGTGTAATCCAAAGGCATCGGTACAATCTTGATATTTGTCTCAATTAAGGGTAAGAAGCCCTCAAATCTTATGCAACACGTTTTATAGCTTTCTCTCTTACAAGCTACGCCTCTTGTGCAATGACACGACACTTATAGGTAACAGAAATGTAGGTTACATAAGGCCTAATTTAGTAAAGAAATCTCGTCAAGGCTGTAGTAAAACGAAAAATAAAAATGAAGGTGCAGAACTCTGTCGTTTTCCAATTAGAAATGAAATTATTAATTTCAGAACCATATAAGTGTATTGGCAATTTGGAATGGGTATTCAATTAGTCGATCTAATTCCTGTATAAATACCTTCAGCAACTTGTAGCAGGATATCTAATTTCTCGTTCAACATGACGACAGTTGATTTGAATTCTTCTTTGGCAATCATTCCCTCTAAACGCAGCTTATAATGCGGTACTACGATGAGCTTTATAAGAAACAATTCTGCCGGTCCTAGTTTGGTTTTGTCACCTTTAAACTCTTTCAGTGTGGCAATCTGTAGATTGACAGGGAAAAAAATCTGAATATATAAAACTTTTCATTTTAACGAAATGTTTTTCAGAGTTTGCTTAACTGAAAAACGACATTTTCTAAAATTTCTAATTCATAAAACACAATGGTTTGTATACTCTGCTACGGTTTATCGACTTTAATTTAGAATTTTAGCTGTAGCGCACACATCGGGAAATAACTATATTTCCCTTCATTATTGCAGTAAAAGGTTTAGTACGCAAGCTCACATTGTGCTGATTGGGGCTCCTTACTGCACGTCAATTGGAGGTTCGCTTTTGAAGACTGTAGCTAACTTTTATTGCAGTTGCAATCTTGATAATATACTAGGGCAGGCTATCCAAGCCCATCCTCTATGATCGTGGAGTACGTTTCGCACCCGAAACTTTAGTTTACTAGGGGAATTACTCGACTACTTAGAATAAATATTTTCCTAACTTACTGTATTAGTGTCAGGAAGTATCTTGAGGAAGCCCTTCAGTGCATCAGCTTCAAATGCTTTGTTGTCTCCTTCACTTATATTCTGGATGATTTCATCTAAAGGTCTAGTATTGAAATATAAAACAATATAAAACCGTGTTCTAGTAATATGTCTAGTCAAAATGGCATAGCCAGCATAGCGGGCTCTCAAAGAGGAAGGAATAGTCAAGACACTAAATGTAGTAATAATGTACACTTGCAATAGCCGGTAAAACTAACCGGTACCGATAAACAAAACAATACAGGTTATAATAGTATCTGCTTAGAACTAGTCAGGAGACCAGTGAACACTTAACTGATACAGACGTGAAGGAGCAAATATACAAATCCAATGCTTCAAAGCCTTTTAAATTAATTTTGATCTCCTCTTATTTAGCATGAAAACGAGGTTGAAGTGAGAATATTGGATTTCAAGAGCGTTTCGTTTAGCATATATGTTTCATCTTACAACTACTTTCTTCTTTTCTATTTTTCCCTTTTTCTTTCAGCAAAAATTAGAACATGGACATTTACAATGTTGTACATTTACAATGAGTAAACGCACGACTAAATTGTATAAAAACCATTAAATTATATAATAAACCAATGGGTTTTTTTTAAAACTCAAGGGTTAAATCTAACCTTTTAAACTGTTTCAAAAAGATGTTAATATTTAGACTTTCCTTCGGGTCAAGAAGACTTATCTATGAAAACAAAAAAGTTAAAAAAATACGAAAATGTTTAGAATTCGAACATGGTAAGACATCTGCGCTGTAAAGTAAGAAGATATACATATGTACTCGATGCTAAGTTAAGTTTTATTATTGGCGTTTCTCCGTCATGACGTTCTGTGAAAGACACGGTCATAATCAACTATAATTTTTAAAGATTGTGTACCACTTTTGGTTCACTTTTCTTCTTTTCTGCCTGTTTTGGGGCGGCTGTTTTCTTTTTCTGGCAAAACAACTCTTCCTCAAGTTCGAAGTTTGCTTGTATAGGAGGCAACTGCTTCACTCTTGCCCAAACACATTTCTGGCTCTTGTTCACAACCAATGGTGGAATTTTAGCCCACTGCAAAGTCCTCATTTTGGTAGATGGTCGGCGTGTAACAGTTTTCTGCGTAGACCCAAGACAAGGTGGTCCAGAAAGCCCTGGTGGCGGTGGAACACCTCCTAGTGCTCCTGGAATAGGAGGTGGTTGGGGTATACCTGGTCCACCCGGGATGGGCGGCGGTGGTGGTACTCCTGGTGCCCCTGGAAGAGGTGGCGGTGCTGGCACCCCTGGTGCCCCTGGAAGAGGTGGTGGCGGTGGTACTCCTGGTGCTCCTGGAAGAGGTGGTGGCGGTGGTACTCCTGGTGCTCCTGGAAGAGGTGGCGGCGGTGGTACCCCAGGTGCCCCTGGAAGAGGTGGTGGTGGTGGTACCTGTAGTGCTCCTGGAAGAGGTGGTGGCGGTGGTACCCCTGGTGCTCCTGGAAGAGGTGGTAGCGGTGGTACCCCTGGTGCCCCTGGAAGAGGTGGCGGTGTTTGTACTCCTGGTGCTCCTGCAAGAGGTGGCGGCGGTGGCACCCCTGGTGTTCCTGGAAGAGGTGGTACCCCTTGTGCTCCTGGAAAAGGTGGTGGTGGTGGTGGTGGTGGTGGTGGTGGTGGTGGTGGTGGTGGTGGTGGTGGTGGAGGTGGTACCCCTGGTAATCCTGCGATGGGAGGTGGTGGTGGTACACCTGGAACTCCTGGAAGAGGCGGTGGCGGTGTTATCCCTTGTAGTCCTGGGAGGGTAGGTGATGGTGGCACACCTGAATCTCCTGGAATGGGAGGTAGTGCTCCTCGTTCATCCAAAAGAGGTGATGATGGTGTTACTTGTGGCACGTCTGGAAGTGGAAGTGGGGGTGGTGGTGGTATCTCGGGTGTAGCAATGGGGGGTTGCGGTGGTGTTGGTAGTACTGGTATCCCTGATGCCTCTGAGCGTGAGGGTGATTGTAGTTGGGATGGTGTCACACTTTGAGTTGCTAATTGACCGTCTGTTGTTCGTGGTAGGTGAGGAGACGATGGTGAAGCATTGGCTTCCTCGAAACCATTTCTTCTGACATCTGGGACATCCGCTAGACCATCTGTTGGTGAGCTACTATCTTGTAGATTTTCTATGGGTAGGTTTTTGTTTGTGCTAGTAACAAGCTCAGTGTGTGTGGGCGGTGGTGATGACGCTAATGAAACACATGTTTCACTTTGAAGAGGGGGTCGTGTTTCTATGGTCAAACGGTCACTATTTTTTAAGTTCTTTTGAGTAACAGCTTGTTCAACCACTTTTTCATCAATTTTTGAGGATATAGAATCATTTAAAATGTTATCAGATTTCTCGTTTCTCTTGGCAGATTTATTAGCAATGGATGATATCGCCCCCCTTTGTAACATCGTGTTCACGTTTTCAACTTCATCTGTTATTGTAACCTTCATAATCAAATGCTCGATCAATTCCCACTTCTTGTCGTTCACTTCATTATCTTCATCGAGGCACATCAACGATTGCAGAATACTCAAGAAATTCGCAGCATAAGGCTTGTTTGCGATCTAAAATTGTTGAAACAAGCAAAAACAGATAATAATAAAGTAGAGAAAAAATTACCATTTAATATAATCAACCAAAGGCAAAAGAAATGAATATTTTATGTTAAGCATCATGCCACACTAGGCAATTTTGTTGCCGCAACTGGGCTCACAAAAATGTATTGCAAGGGTTTTGCAGTGACTATTGTATAAGTGCCGCTGAACAGTGGGTACGCGGTCACGCAATTTTGTTGCATTGCGAGATGCAGAAAAGTAGATTTGATCTTTACTTTGCTCTTTAATTTGAGCCTTATCCAACCCCAGGTCACTCCAAGTTTTCACTATTATAATTATATTAGCAAAATATACACCTTTTGAAACAGAGCCTGAAATACAGCCGTATGATCACTTAAGTCAACGCCTTCTTGCTCATCGTCATCACTTAGACGTTGTTCTTCAAATACGTCAATCTGAAGCAGTAGGTCATCATCGTCTGTGTCTCTGAAATCAGAGAATTCAACAATTAATAGGGCTAAGCTATCTTCACTTAATATATAATGCGGTTATGGTTCCATTTACAAAATGGGTCGTTTCTGACTCGTTTGTTTTACTTGAAGGCCATTGGACGTATATTTACACATTGTCTTAAATGAAAACAAACTCTTAAACTGTTTAATAATTTAGTTTCCACTTTTGACCTATCTCTCATAGTTTTCGAGATATTGTGCTTCAAAGTTGTAAAAACTCTGTGGACGTCCCCCATCTTGGATATTCATAAAATCGCGTGACGTCACAACTGGAAAAACGTGACATTTCACTCTACACTAACCGTTGTCCGTCCGTCGGTCGGTCGGTCCCCACTTTACTTTTAAAGTATGCATGACATGGAAATCCTTGTGGGAGCTTAAATATGCATTTGCGCATGCGCACGCGTCTGTATTGTACGAATGTACTTTCCTTGTTTCTTAAAGACAGTATAACTGTACACAGATTAACACAGTCTTCTGATATTTGTGTAGAATAACGTACACAAACTGGCCTCTTCACACAGTCCCTTACGAACAGTTTTCCCAGTTGTGACGTCATGAAAACCTTGGCTCATTAATGTTCAAGATGGCGGTTATTTCTTAAATTTGATGCGCAATATCTCGTCAACTATGAGAGATTCGAACAAATTGAAAGTCAGTTATTAAATGGTGTCAAGAGTTCTTTGGTTTAAGTCAATGTTTAAACGTACTTTCAATACCCTTAAACGCACTTTTATAATAGGCCGGGGTTGATGCTCTTTCTTTATAGCAGTAGCAAGTAAAGGAGTGACGAGTTTTTTTATTAACCAGCTTGTCTGTCTGAGATGTCTGATGAGCCTTGGATAATATTTAGCTTCTCAAACGCAGTCGATATGTTGAGACAAATATGTGCAATCTTGACTTTCCTTAATCCCTATATTTCTAAATACCGTATTTTATAATTGAGACATGGTTAGAAACGTTTTGTGGGAAGATGACAAGCAAAAACTGGTTCACACCTGACCCGCATGCAATGTTGTTGCAAACTTATGCTTTGCAGTAGCGCCGAACAATCACTGTGGGTACACATGCATTGGAGAAGTCATGAAATGAACTAGCAGGAAATCTCAGTAAAACCCAAGCATTGTTAAACAGTCGTTCAAGAGTCGGTAGATTTTTTTGCAAGTTTTTATTTTTTTGTCGATAGAACACTAGGTGACAGTGTATTATTGTCCCTCTTTTAATAGACGAGAATGTTTAAGTGAGTTTAACACATATAGATACTCAAAAAAGTTAATGCGGCAGAATTCTGAGTCCACATGCCTCACAAATTACTAATTATCGCCTTATCACCCCCGCCCTGGGTAACAGTACCGTTGCCACCGCAAATTTTGGGCTAGAGTACCTGAATAAGTTTTTACATCATGATGATAATTCTGCATAATATATATATAGGTGGCTTGGTTCATAAAGGGGCCGGTTTGGAACAACTAATGCCAGCAATATCTTAGTTATATCAAATGAAACACACTTTATGAATAAATTGGAACTCTGGAAATTTAGCTTTCAAATCGTTTTTTGTTTTTGACAACCTTGTGCTGGCACTAATTCATGATCGCTAATTAAATTTTTCAGAATATAAAATCCATGTTTTTCATGCAAAAAATTCCCCTAGAACCATAAGGAAACATCAATTGTTAATTAAACAAATAGCGACTTTAAACTTACTGCTAGTTTTGGATGAAGCCATATTGAAAATTATGTAAAAATGGGGTGCATGGTCCGTATCTGTCTGACAGAATATCTTCTTTATTTATAATAAAATCTCTAATAATTCCTTTAACTCTTTTAAGGGAAATACGTGGAAATATTAATTTAAACCTTTAAGTTCTAAAAACTTACTTTAGATTGTTTAGCTGATCCAACAATCCAAGACCTATAAATGTCATTTGACAACTCGTTAATAATCAAGGAATAAACAAAGCAAATCAACCAGTAAGACCGTATACGTGTTTTTAAATGTGATAAAGAACTCCTGGAATTCCATCTTGCATTTTATCGCTATTTTCAAAGGTATAATTTTTGCAAATGATTACACACTGTAGTAGTCTAAGTGAAACGTTTTTGAAGCTGTTTTTTAATAAACTCACAATTTGATCGATGCATGGAGATATTGTAGGATCTTGTACAAGATCCTATAAGATCCTATAGGATCCAGTTTGGTTTAGGATTTGACATGATCCGCCTAAATCATAATCTGAAACAGGATCTTATAGGATCCTATAGGATCCTATGGGATCTTGTACAGGATCCTACAAAATTCTATATGCCTAAGATTTCTACCAGGAATGTAACAAAAACTTTGTAAAGAAACTATTATACTTTACCTATAAACTCTCCTCGTATTCTCACACGATGGTTTAGATCTTCAGTGGACATTAAGATAGCGTTAACAAAGGCCAGACATGTTGTAACATAAGGAATAAGTTCTACATGTTTCATTTCGTTTACTACGACACTAAACCGATATCGTTGTCCTTTGGTGACCTATAAGGATAAAAATGCATTTGGCTGAGGGATAACAATTAACTAAGATAGTTGTTAAAATGCCACACTCTGGAATATACGGCTAAATATTACTGTACGAACGCTTTTTCGGAGGTTTGGCCCACAAAAACCCAGGTTCTGGGTATGAGATTGAACCCACTCACCAGCCCCATAAATAGTGGGTGGGTAAGCTGGATATTTACCCCCCGCAATAATTCGGAGAGGTGCCCTTTTTACGATCGGCTAACTGGCTAAGGTGTAGATTTCAGCTGACTGATCGAGCGATGCCATCATTATTTGCAATTGTTTCGTCTCGTACACGAAATAATTACGCAAGCCACGGCTCTTCAAAAATTTCCTCCCTGAAGAAGGAAGCTCGCGCCGTTGCTGCTTTCAAATGTTCCCGCAATAAAGGTCAATCGATGTTCTAAATTAACATTACCTATTCGTGTTTTGTCACATCTAAAACACTTTATTGTAGCTACCTCATGTTTGAAATGTGGAAGAACACTCATGCTTGTTTGTTAAACAGTATTTACGACTGTTGTATACTATACTAAGAAATTAAGAAAGTATCTTGCATAATTATATTGTCTATCTATATAATTATGCTATTACTTACGCGATAATTTTCCAGAGCATCCAGCGCCAAATAACGTCCTCGCTCATTGTACATACATAAACCAGAAAGCAGTTCAAAAACTTGTTTCTTTACCATCGTGTTTTTACTATCTAACACTAAAATGAGAAAAAATATTTGTTTAAAAAACATCGCAAAGTTTGTTCTGCACATGTGTACTGTGAGGGAAATTTGATAAAATTTCCAATCGATACTGGTTTTTTAAAAATTATTTTCTTGTTTCTTGTATTTCTTTGGGTTTGCTACACAATTTATAATTTACAAGACTTGCCGATAAACTTAGTTCGTTTTGCTAGCAAAGTTAAAACCATACAATGCATTTCGGCGAGCAACGCTGAAGAGTCACGATTTGATTGCATTGTGAATTTCTTGTACATATGTCGTTTCAGTTTTGCGATTGAACAAAACCATGTCACGTGCACTGCCACTTTGTCAGCTCAAAAAATGTTTCCCAAATTGGATGACCGTTGCAATTTCAGCCCGGATGTTGATGTATGTAAACTAGGAAAATAATTTGAATATGAATATCACAGTTTTCGATCATTTTACAAATCGTCTTTGTTATTTCAATTATTTACCAAGTTTCCATACATCCACAGCCGGTTTGAAACTGCACCAATGCATAAGGAACCCTTATATATGAGAAAAAATAACTTAGGACACCAAGTTGAGACATAAGACACATCTTATTATTATAAGAAAACAACACAAGTTGGACAAAAGACAAAAGTTGTATACAGATTGTAGCAATATAATGAGTGTGTTTATATAAGACGGGTCTAATTATGTAAGACGTGACTTCCAATTGCAAGTTCTTTAAATATTCGTAACAAAATAAAAATTATGGTCATAGAATGTGAGTGCTCATGTTCGAAAGGTCATTGTATGTCTTTGCCGATAACCTGCTATGGGATTGGAAGGTAAATATTTGCTTTTATGAAATGCGTCGTGAAAATCCTGATTTAAAACAATCATAAGCTGCAAAACTATGTCCGGTTTATACTTGGAAAAACTATTGCTGATTGGGGGGTGGAGTCGGTTTCGTTCGCCTTGTATGCATTTTATAAATTCTTCTCTCGATATTCTTCCAGCATTCTCGTCATATTCTCATACATTAGAAATGGCTATTCACTGTTTTTTAAACCGCGTGCCAAGTTTAACATAATATGTCTATGTAAACTGCGCAGTTTAACCAACAAATTAAATAAATCATTGATGTTAATTATTTTTTAGTTATCGTGGGTCAGGGACGATGGGGGACCGTGATGGTCAGGGACCGTGAGAAGCAGTGATTTCCTGGTGAGAAGTATAGTTTACTTAAGGTTAATTAAAACCCAATGATTAACTGCTAAAGGCCCAGCGGCATAGTTTTAAGGGCGGAGGCTAAAAGCAGGTGTTTATATAGAGAATCTTAACAGACGATTCTTAGTCGCATTTTGGCATGACTTTGATTATCGCTATATTGGGATTTTGTTTTGGGGGAAATCTAGTTGTAGCACTGAATTTTTTATTACTAATATTGCATAATACGATGTACTTGGCATATATAGCCGTTGCCGATACGTTGACTTATATAGAATAGTACAGTTAGTGTAGTTTTTAATTTGTGAAAATTAGTAGCTGCTAGACCTCTCGAAAAAGAGTCGTTATCTAGAATGCACAATCACTACTCATTGTAACATCCATGAGAATATGAATTATTTCCGTGACAAAATGATATTTTTCAGAACCTAATTAATAATTCAGGAGAAAAGACAAAATAAATTAAGAAATACATGTTAAATGATGTCTGTACACGATACAGAACCCTCTTCATTCGCATAAAATGTAATCGCAATTTTCTAAGCTTCCAGTACTTATTTTTCAAATATAATGTTTTCAAAAGATAACAATTGAGTTCGTTTGATAAGTAATTTACAACATTCGCGTCCGTGCTGTATTGGGATATTTACCCCGATACAGGCGCTAACTCCTCTCAATACAGCACTTTCCGTAACTTAACATATTTGAGTAGAGAGGCAAAGAGTCAAATATTACAACTGCTACCTAAATTTCCGGCAACACCTCCACATGCAATATGTATACTCTAAACGGCTGTCGTTTATAGATGTTTCCTATATTTAATACAATACTGTAATTTCTCGAAATTTTCGCCTCGGTAACTGCTGTGGTATATATATACAATTTAAAGATATTTCAAATATAGCTAGTATTTGAAAACTTGTTTGGAAATATAATATGGATTATAATACGTGCATGCTCTTATGAAAATAGGGATTAAAGCTCTTTATTTGGTTTATGAAAGATTAACAACATGGCTTATCAAATTCGTTGAGATTCGTTGCATGTGTTTGAAATTCCTAGTTTTTGAGAATTATAAATTTAGCAAGTAAACACGATACATGATTTCTATATTATTTTCTCGCACGCGTAGCTAAAGCCTTTTGGTATAAATCGTTTGTGTTTAACCCTCTAAAGTCAGACACGGTCTTTACAGATTTTACTCTGGCTAACGCCACACGATTTTACTCGTCAATGTGGACCCTGCTGACTTTAATCCGTGTCGTTGGAAGCTAGCTGGCCTAATTGTCGAGTTTGTATGCTATGTTTTGACAGACACTTTATCTTAGAACACATAACGCAATTTAATCTCTGAAAGTTTTTTTTATATATGAATTATCGCATAATACAAATGTGACTCGGCGTCTAACTTTGATTGTTGTTATAAATCTATATGTAATCCTGTTATATATTTTGTATATGCCCCAAGGCCCAAAATGAAATTTATCGTGACCATAAACCAAATTCGTTTGTGTCGAATAATGGACAGTGGGAAAGGCATGAATCACATTTTACAACGAAAACAACAGCGACTTCACGATTCGTGTTTCAATAAAAAATGTGATTACACGTTTTTCTTAAACATCCTAAAGTGCTTCTAGCTATAGATACAAACATCTCATTTTTTGTATTTTTCTGTAGTTCTTATTATTATCATTATTATTTCTAGCACGAATGCCGTGCTAACCAGCCACTCGCCGATCAATATTCGGGGCCAAGTTCAGCCCTTGTCATCAAGTGCCTATCAAAGTTTGTGTGGCACCAGTCAAGATAGCTTAGTTAAACAGGTACAGACTTGCAAACAGGTCAATCAATCTGCACTAAACCCAACCGCAGCTGCATGGCAAAATTTAACAGAAATAGGGAGATGTTAATATTTTTCAGGTGGTTATTGTGAGTGTAACGAGAAGTTTGAATAGATCTTGAACATTTCCAATTTCATGTATTTAGGCTCATTAGTTTTATAATTGCATTGCTGTTTTGTAACTTTGCAACTTGCAAGACGTAGTGTCTGTTTACTTCTTGTTTGCAAGGTATTTCGAGACAAACATTCCACGATTAAACGGAGCCGAAGTGTACATCAATATGTTTGCAATTAACCCGCAACCATAGCAATGCAATAGCAATGCATAAATTATTAAATATCGACTGTGATGAGACAGACTATCATTAAAAGGTTCTTTATTAATGGGCTGGTGCACGCGAACCCAAAACTGTCGTCATCACAGCACAGGCAGGAAACCGACTACCACTCACTGATGTCTATGCTGATAGCAAAGATAAACAACCATTATTCGAACTCCTTTGTACACCCAACATCTAATATCGCTTACCCTGCGTGCAGATTGCCCTGAAGAGACTGCACGCGGACTAGAAACCATTATCAGTAATCAATTGAAAGGGTGATAACCATTTGTGATTACATGGCACGCGTATTCACGACCTCAAGCCGAGATTTTGATAATTTATTCGGTGATGAGAAAGTTCATGATCAGTTTCATAAGTCCCCGAGTAACTAACTATACACAATTCCTGGCGCCAGTCACCTGTCTGTTTGCGATGAATTACTTTAGGGATATTCGCTATGGAAATCAGCACTACAGCTTTGCTACGGCAATAACTCAAATTTATTTCAATAAAGTGCTCGCGTGACTTTTTGAAAAGCGGCAAAGCGCGATCATGTAAAGATTGCCTACAGTATAGATAGATAGTTGATTCAGTTGCATTCATTCTTGTTATATACGACGGACCGACGGTAGGCATTGCACAAAATAGTAATTAGACGTACGTGAGCGATGGCCTTGCATGGTGGAATTAATTTTTAACCAACTAATCATGTGCTGATTTCAGCACGATATATTGTTTCATGCTAGAAGTCGGTAAAGTTTCAATCATGATTTACCGGGAACACTTAAATATATAATATTATGTCATACCTGTGCCAAGTGTTCTAGTAAAGTTTGGATTCTCTATCATATGATCTAGTCCAGCTTTCGAGTTCATGACTGCTTTGATACATTGCACAGCCTCTAGTTGGATAAAAGCATCGACGAAACTGCCGATATGTCGGTCGCATAATCGTTCCAACGATAAAAACAAGGCTTCCAGTCCTCCAAGCTTGAGGAACTCTTCCATCCAATCCTTTGTACACTTTTTAAGTTTTGTTTTGATCCCCGAATAGTTTTGTACATTGGGTCGCGCGATTAGTCGGACACACAGCTCGGGATCAGCTTCGTTCGACAACGATATTATCTCTTGCCGCTGGGCTTCCTCTGACGAATTTGAAACAGATCTCTTCAGAACAGCCCAAGTATTTTTTCCACTCATAATGGCTACACTGACTTGTCCTTTTTAACGCTCTTGGATGGACTTGTTTAACCAACTTTTAAGTTCGTGACCACACGATTAATTATACAAAAACAACTAAAATGTCACAACAACCAGCAAATGTATAATGGCCACAATGGAATTTCCGTTTCAAAACATCATAACAACACTGTCCGTACGTAAATTTTCTTTAGGTGATTTACATACACAGAGTGGAATGCCAGCTGATTTTAAAACATTCAAAGAAGACAAGAGCAACGATTATAATTAACTAAGTGTTATTTGGTTTTCAGATAGGATTGCAAACTACGATAATTACTTATGTCACTAAGATATCCGCCCACACCTTGAACGAAAATCTCTGTAGTTTTCCGCGAAAATTATTTCAAGCCACACATGTCACATTAATTTGCCAACTAGAGTAATCTGCGGTTATAATCAAGCTATTTTCCTGTTAATGCATATTATAAGAATTGGGTGGTTATAATATCGCAGTAAGATCCTACTGACACTAAGGTGTAAATATTATTTAATTATTGAAATAAAACAATATTGTGACAAGAACACTGAGTAAAATAGGTAAAGCCTACTCAACAGGAGGTGTAGTCGAAGTAGCGCGAGCGCGGTGATAACAAGCTTTTTGCAAATTAAAAAACTTGCCGCACCTATATTAGTTGTTACTTTTAGTGCTTCTAGAAAAAACTGATCATGACAATTATAGCTGTATCTTTAGAATTTTTTACAAAAGAGAGACTAGAAAATGTGGAAGTCATGGATCTGTGAATAAGTTCGCATTTTCACTCCTCCAAAGCTAGCAACAATTTGATGAGAACGATAATGTTTGACTTGGAGCTATTGTTCTTGACTATTTCGAGGGAGATTATTTACTGTTTTTTCCCATTGTACGCGACATGAATTTACTTAATATATAGTTGTCATGCAATAGAATGAACGAACCGGCTCTTATACAACACCACAAGCTTCAACGATATCATGTCTAATAATATAAGAAAATGTAAGACCATGATAAGCGGCCAAAAATCTTAAAGTTCCTTCAGTACTTTTGCTACTTAGCTTAGCATTGAAAACATTATATTTTTCGAATAGTCATTTAGTAAAATGAGCTACTCACTTATGGAAAGTGATGATGACTTGAGTGACATGAGCTAAAGTAGTGAAAAGAGATAATGGACGATAGCCCCAGTCACAATTTTCTAGCCAATTGCAATGTTAGAATTACTGTGAAAATATTCGAAATATACTATTGTTTCGTAAAAGAGGCAATAAAAATATGCGAGGACGTGGGCTTAATTCTGTATTAAACGATTGACAAATTAATCCAAACGCAGGAACTAAAGTCCTAATATGAGCCTTGAAAAACCCACTGCCATATTGACTAACGCACGTGAATGTTGGAAATGATATAAAATTACTAAACGCACCTGATAATGTTCTTATATTTTCTCATTATTGCTTATTTGACTGATTACATCTTGAGTTCAGCTGACCACCAAACACGACAAATCACGTACCCGGCCCAAACAGGAAATCAACATCAGTTTGCCACTTGACACCGAAAGCACCGCCTCACCTCTAAGACACACACAGCCTACAGAGGAAATGACCTCTCCTTTCACTTCCGTCATGAAACCATAAACAAGCAATGTATTAAATAAAACTTCAGCAACTGGAAAACAAACCTAGTTCTACTTAGCAACGCTGAAGGTAGGTAGGTAGGTAGGTAGGTAGGTATAATAGGTAGGTAGGTAGGTAGGTAGGTAGGTAGGTAGGTAGGTAGGTAGGTAGGTATATAGGTAGGTAGGTAGGTAGGTAGGTAGGTAGGTAGGTAGGTAGGTAGGTAGAGCCTTGCATTGTGAGCCTGTGACGCTCCGCCATGAATTATCCTCGGTCCCAGGACTTACGATTATAGATCGCGTGTTAGGCTGCTTGCAATGACAGCATGTTGTGTTACCCTGGCAGTAACAGTAACTTATAAATTTCTACAATCATATATTAGCTAGAAGTGCATCCGGCAGTAAATTAGTAGCACATATAATAATTTTTAAACGCTTATATATTTTATTTGGGTATTATTGTCCAAGATTTCTAACGAAGCATTTAAACAACAATGCAGCAAATATCAGGCATAGAACCGGCAGTTAACAAAATGTGGCTTTTTGATCTATTTTAAACAGTTTTTCTGAAATTTATATTTCAACTGCATTACAGGTCCTTATATTTTATAAATATTTGTAAGTGTGCGGATATAGCATTCGTTATGTATATATTTAGGATAAAATTATCGTCTGGTGATAGCTAGAGAAAGGTGTTAAGTCGAATATTAACGGAAGGCCAAAAGGCACAGGCGTAATCCTTCGCACCTCTTTTTGACAGTTTTTTGTTGTTATGATGCAAAAGAAGCGAAATAACTCCATGTATTTTTGCAATAAAACGGTGGTGTCCCGGTCCATTGCACCCCAAATCAGAGTTTAACGATGTTGATATTAACTCAAAAGCGTAACTAAACGCTGTTCTAAGACATGTAAAATAATCAGAACGTGAATCCCACGAAAAACGTGCGCCGACGAATTCGTCTAATCTACCTTCTGGTTATTTTCAAGATTATGCTATGCAATATATGGTGTACAGTACACGCACCACAGAAACCAAAAAACATAGAGGTGATTGCTGGCAAGTGGCAATGGTTATCACTGATTACATGGCAATGTGCATGCATACTTTGAAACAACGTACAACGTACATAGCTGAAAAAATTTAGTCAGTATTGTATTAAGTATCTTAGAACACGAATGTATAAAGGTGAGAATGAGATGACATACACATATCACCACAAAATTCATGTTTATGTATTCATCTATAGTTTTGATGACTGTAGCTGTACAATTTACACGTATCTGCTAACCAGAATTGTATGTTTGTAAAGTTATATAGGATGTAACCCGAACGTGCAGGCGTTTCTGTTGGAGGAAAAGGGAAGGGAGGCTGAAATTCAGGTGATATATATGGTGTCGAACATGTAAAAGAGTAATGGTTTGGGATTAAACAGCATAATATATTATTAAAGCACAACTCGATTAAAATAAACAACGTTCAAACTAACCTATATTGTGGCATGTCAACCAGACTCTGCTTATATGCAATGAACCCAAGATACCAGATAACGATTGAGCTTATCCAAGCAACGAGGTATTATTATATATTTCCACTAAGTATTATTTATCAGATGATGTCAGTTGGGTGGGGTTCAAATTACCTATCATGTTAATACTTATATCTTATATATAATCCTGTAATTAGCTAGCTTTTATGAGCGCGGGTTGGTGCAACCTTTAAGGTATATGAACACCTTCGAGGGTTAACTCAAGTAGATCTCTTTATAAGGAAAACGGGGTCGTTTATCTGCTCATATATGTAGGGTCAAGTAATGCAGGTTAATAATTAAATGCTATTAAGCTATATTCTCTGTTAAGACAAGAAGGTGCGTCTGCCTTTTCGTGTAGAAGTAAGCTGGTAAAATGCGAAAAAAAACCCACTTACACAAGGCACAAAACAAAAGCAAAGTTGAAAAAGCTTCCAATCTGATCCTATTAGTATAGAACTATATAAATGAACGTGAGAAGTTATAACAAGTACAGATGCCAAATTGTATACTGTAAATATGGTTAATTTAAAATAGGTCTAACGTCGACAAGTGTCAACAGCGATTTTCTGCTATGCCGGACGGCTATTTTGCCCTACGAGAATAGATCTAAATAACGTTAATACTTCAAGCCATTTTAACCACATCGGTTTTAGAACTGTTAACTGAAGAATGCTTATGACATGACAAATATATCTATTGATAAAAAACGACGATAATATATCGCAATGTATATTATTACACAGTATTGACATCACGTATAGGGTAGAGCGAATTATAAATAAGTATTTAAACTGCTAGCCACTATACTTAGCGTTTTCACTCTTGCATGTGCACTTCATTGTTTAATAGTTTCCCATTCTCAACATGTATCTGACAAATAAGTTAAAAGCGACTTTAGCCTACTGTTTAAATATTTTACTTGATAATTTGGCAATGTAGTAAAACCGAAAATGAACACTTTTCCGAAGCTGTATCGAGCTACAATAAACAATAATCCAGGTGGTTTGGGAATAGAGAATTCTACTCGCTTAGTATCTTCAACTGATTTTGGTTTGATTTTACATACTGAACTACTGTTTTCACTAACTAAGTAGTGACTATGGTATACTCCGATGTCGTTCTGTGCATTATAGTCTTTCTTTTTGGGGAAAATAATCAGCCGAGTAATGCCACCGGTACATGAACGGCACATGATACTTGATTCGCTGTGGAAATTTACAAGACGCAAAGAACACGCGTACGCTGATCTTACACTCCCGTGACACTTATAATGTGTGATTTGATTACCGTCATATTCAAGACAAATTTTCCAACAACACAAAACTTCTTAGAAACCAAGGCTATGTGCATGCATGCTGCCGTGCATGCATCATCGTGTCGATCGGCCCTGTTTTGACATTTAGATCTAGAACGCTTACAGTCTCTAGAGTGTTAGAAATAGCTTTTCAAACAAACCAAAATTCAGCTAGCAGAATTGGGAAATAAAATTTATATTGCCACAGTAACGATATATAGCATACCTTTGAGTGATAAACACTGCTCTTCTAGCTGTGCTTGTTCTCATTATGCGTAACTATAATAGCTAGGGACCCTCCTTAAGAAATTAAGACCGTTAGAATAATGCCGTAAACGATATGATGGAGACTATGGAGTACGATATAAGTATAACCAATTTAACCAGGAATAGACTACGAGGCCGGGAAATTCTGTATAGGATATCGTAATATTACTAAACGGCTAGAGCCTTGACATTGAAACCGTGGTTCGTTATAATTTCGTGTCTGTCTTGTAATTAATTTATGCATAAAGTTTACCACGAGCAATTATAAACCGCAATCTAGACTAATGGTTCACACACCTTAAAAATTACAACCGCAAGAAAAAAACTCTACTTAAACATAGTAATTATAGTGGTGGACACGCACAACAAGCAAATGTCAAGCACAATTATGTTTGATACCAATCATGCCATTTACTGAGTCAAATTTATATTTATCCCTATGTTCTCGTGCCAAGGTCAACTCAAATGGATGCATGTTATATACCAAGTACAACCCGCAAATCAATAGATTGAAATAGGTATGATGTCTGTTCTTACTGTAAGCCGCAAAGCCTTAATAAATGGGAATTTAACAAATGCGACATGCTACGATCTTGTTTCGTACATCAAATGGGGAAAGAGCAGCTACCATCCTTGCAAAAATGCTTGTGCACGTTAGGTTGGACAAGGAACCATACGACATATTTTATTAAAAACGTTATTTATCAATATTCCCCCCCCGTTCAATGTTGAAAGCTAGCGAATGCCGTGTTACGTACTAACATTGATAGGGGGCAGGGCATAAAATATAAATATTCTTAGGAAATAATATATAATGCTATAATTATTACGTCTGTTCACGTAATATGTGCCGGAGTTGTAGCTATATTCCCATTTAACCCACAAGCAATTTTCACGGCGATGTTTCAGATCTGATTCTGACCGATGTGTATAATTGTTACCTAACGATTGTGAGCCGACGGTACATAAAGCTGACCAAATGATTGATCTAAGTAGCGATCGCGACATATCGCCGTGAAAACTTGCTAATGTAAATGGGGCTTAATGGGGTAAATAGGGATAATCGGTAAGGTCTATTGGATAGATATATGGGCATCATCGAAAAGGAAGGGATGTTTCAATAACCTTAGGTGAAAGTTCATGTGACATGTCTCTTTGCACTGATTATTACAGCCGTTTTCATTACACTGCGACCCCATCGTTCAAAATTCTCACGCTTTATTTGTCGTTCTCGTGGACGTCAATCATAACATATAAACAGTTTTAACTGTAGTAGACCGAGAATATCAGAATTTTGTCAGTTATAAAATGTTAAATTTGCCGTTTGCTTCATGGAATACAAAAATCTTATCGTTTACGATTTTAATAATTACGAGTTGTTTTGTTTGAGAACAGTCTACAAGAACAAGAATTGGTTTGAGTCTTTTGAGCGATGGGGTCGCAGTGTAATGAAAACGGCTGTAATTATAGTTGCGGTAAAATCGCTGGGCGTAACAATGTAATAAACGCACAAGATACAAGACTATAATTTCTATACTACGTACATGACGTACCTGCTGTCAATGTTCTCGTAAAGTCTTGTTTCTCGATCATATACTCCAGTCCTGCTTTTGAATTTATGACTGCTTTCACACAATGCACTGCTTCAACTTGGATAAACGCGTCGACAAAAGTGTAAGTATTACGGTCACATAGTTTCTCCAGTGATAGAAAAAGTACTTCCAGACCACCAAGTTTAACGAATTCTTCCATCCATTCTTTTGAACTCTTTTTGAGTTTTGTTTTTATTCCAGTATAATTCTGTACGGTTGGACGTGCGATGAGACGGATGCACAGCTCTGGTTCGGCATCACTCGACAAAGAATCGGCTTGTTCTTGCTTTTCTTTCTCGTAATTTTTAGACACAGACTTCCTTAATGTAGACCAGACATTACTGACGCTCATCTTTCCTTAGTATATCCTTTGAACAATGTTACCGTACCACAGCTTGAGTTTACAAAGCCAGTTTTACCTTTAAAAATGTTTAGCAGAACAAAGCTCAATTCACTTTACTATTGAAAGGAAACCACAAGTACAACCTGTCAATTTAAGATGTTATATTTATAGTAGTACTTTGTACATAATTGTGCAGGCGTCTACACTTGGAATTTCCGTGTTTAGACTATTCACAACTTAAACTGAAAATTTGCCAAGAACGTCATGACAACAAGAGAAAAAGCAGGAAACATTTATATTTTACCTTTTTACAAGCGTTAGAAACAAACCCAGAGGGCTAGCGTCCATTTTATCAGTTTAGAAAGCTGTCGTAGGTTGCATGAGAACCCATTAGTATAATGCATATATCAGGGAAATGTATTAAATAATTAGACTTTTAAATAACAACAGTCTTGAATGAAAATATATTTATTTAATGATAAAACAGTGGGAACAGTTAAGTACTTAATGCACAGTGTGCAAATACTTTCAAGCAGTTACAGCTTTGTTTAAGGTTTGCTTGCTTTACTGTACGTCTTAAAGAGAGAAATTGGCGGCGTTTAGAGTGATTGAACTGCAGACGATTAAGGGGGAAGGGGAGCTCACGCTTCTCAACGGTCAAGTCAAATTAACTGATCCCTGCCCCTCTAAATGGTATAAAATGTTCGGCCACGATCGCCGATTTTTCGGCTGAAATCCATGCAGTTAGGTTATCCGTTGCGACTAGTGGCAGCACCAGCCCTGCGTTATGTTTTTTTAGGGGGGGGGGGCAACTGCATAACAAAATAAATTCAGGGGTGACAACACCTTTGTCTAGTAAAATATCATAAATAATATTTTTTTTAAAAGAATTTCGTAGATTACCAGAGGACAAATCGCAATTCAATTTAACCCTTCCGGAAAACCATTGGATTTACTTATATAGAGAGCCTTAATTGTTTAGTTAGTACAGCGAAATCCTACTATTACCCATGTCTGCAACTGCAAGTCGTGTCAGAGGCCCTATAAAACAGTGTTTGGGTAACATCCGAAATCTGAAAAACGAAAGCGCGTTGAATCGGCAAATTTCAATGCTGAATCGTGACAAGCAAACCCGTTGGCTTAAAATGCTACAGGGAATTTAAAATGACCATAAATGGGGATATTGCTTGCATATTCGTTGATCAACAGTCTTTTGAAGATTCTTATACAAGTGGAAGAACCTGGGCTGCAATAAGTGTTAACTAAAACGAAATCAAAAAAGCACAGGTTGCCTGCGTCTAGCCTCCCGTCCATCTCTCGGGCTCTCGCCCGGAGGCAGTCTACGATGCAACTAACTCTAGCCTGCGTAGCATGCAGGCCCTAGTCAGTCCGCGAGTACGAGCTCGGGCTCCTAACTCGTAAAATTCTCATGAGCAAGTTTGGAAGACAGAATATTCTGCAGACAACTGTGCCTCACAACCTCCTGAAATCGTCTTGTAATCTGAATCATGGTTAGATCGATATACGCCTTTATACCCGCCGTAACCGTTATATCACACGAAGCAAGCTGATCCTTATATTTGCGACCTTTTCCAGGCTAACTAGACGGAGATGCTTACTTGGTTGTACAATGCACTACACGGAATAATCTGGAACCCGCTTCAAATGATTAATAAAGAGAAATACACATTCAGATCTAAACGCTAAATAGCGACCAATGCTGTCCTTGGCTATATTTGACTTTGTACCCCCGTACAACTTTCTTCGTAAATGGGGGAACTACATGGCTTGTGAACAGTTGAGTGTCATAATAATGTTTACACTCTACGATTAATCAGAGAGATTTGTCGTCTCGTCGTTTTGAAAAGCTGAGTACGCAACGTTGACTCATTTACCATCTCCACTGCACATACAATATATTTGGGTGGAGTAATTTACACAAAAATCGCACTGTGTAAATATTCATGCATTTATATTATTTTCACTTATAAGAGTGATTTACTTGTAGAACGCAAAGTGCACAATTATCTTGGGGCAATCAAGATGACCTTTAGACAACCGCACGCGTTGCGTGGGCAAAAACTTGAAAACTACGCGAGGAAAAAAACAAGTGCAATAATCCCATCAATTTGAGTCTGATGAGTGTAGCTTCTATGTACGATATACGGAATCATCCCAATGACATTTACAGTCGTTTTTGTAGCAAACATAATAAATAAAACTGTTGCCCAACCTTCTTATGATAAACAACTATTATGACGACTGGCGAATCACTGTGTGAATGATATCAAAGCTCTTACAAAAAAAAACATAAAAATGTAGCTACATCAGGTATATATTAATAGTTATACCCTGATCAATTTACGACTATGTGAACGTTAGTCCAGTTTTATTAATCTTTACGGTTTCTATATCTTATCAAATATGGTTATATATCTTTTACATGGAAAGTGGTAAATAAACAAATTATCTGATCTAGAAGAAACAGAACAATTCCTGCATTGTCACGATTATAATATATTATTAAAAACAAACGTCGCGATAAGCTGTCGTTCAAGTTGTACAATATCAGCAATGTGAAGCGTGATTTGGCTTAGTTAGTTCGTTACTTACCGGACAACTTATATTATCGCAGATTCAGTCAATATAATAGCTCGTACTGTGAAATACTGACGCACAACTGTGACCTTATAATATACAAAGACAAAGCATTACTCTATTATATCTTATGATTCTTATCTTATCTACCTCTACCTACTGGGTAAGACGACCTAGCGCTGAGACCTCGCCAACCCATACCAAGTGATAGTTTTTTAATAATTAAAATGTTAAGGATTGTACACGATACCTGTATGAGGATGATCTGATGGAACTCGGGCGGTTGTGGTTCAAACATTCGACGACGGCTTAAACGGATTTACCATGCAAACGACACAGTCTTTTAGTTGGACATAACTAAACAAACAACTTATCAAAGTTACTAAACACATACAATTGTCAATTGTACACACACTGTCTGGGAACCTACAACTTAACCTATAGTTTATAGAAACATACAAGGATTGGTTTCAGTTGACAAGAAACAAGACGCATTTTGCTAAGAAGTAGGATATGCTCGATTGCCTGCAGTTGTCACATGAACTGTCAAAAGATGTGCATGGACATGCAAGGAATTTTGGAATTTACCTGATAATTTAAAAGCTGGTTAGCAGCTGTTTATGCCGCGAGAAGGTGAATTTGGCTTATACTTTTATAAACAAAGGGATACACTATTTTTATAAAAAAAATTCTGTTATCTTTGCTGCCAGTACTGTGCATTGTATTGTAAATTTATGGACAGTTTTTTTCATTATATATCATCATGACATAAGAGGAAATTACTACTTCTTCTAGTTGTACGTATGTGAAAATTATTTTGTATAAGTAGCAATTTTTTTATATAGCAAAACCTGCTAAATTGTTAGACAAACGCTCATTTAGTTTTTAGCTGTATTTTAAGTGAAAAATCCCGAAGTTAAAGTTACAGTAAAAATTATAGGATAATATTACAATAAAAACTAGTAACTTTGCGTAATGACTAATAAATCTGTTTAAAAAGGCAAGACTTAATGTTGCTAAAGTTTTTCATCGAGTCACTATGAAGAATATTGTCAGGAGGGTATAAGTGAGTGAGTTCCATAGTTTAGGTGCAGCAATAGAGGAAGACCTCTATAAGTGATAAGTTATGTATAAGATTAATCTCATGTATAAATTTTACAATGTATAAAATGTTTTAAATTACAGATAACAATATTGCATAATATACAAGAAATCTATGATTGCACTGGGTTACCACAGCTATAATAAAGTCAAACGGCTGTGTGAATGGGTTTCTCATGTTATAACTTCAATTACTGCGCTTCCATACTTTTATGGTAATTATAGTAGGTTTATATCAAACGGCTTTATGTAAAAAAAAAACGCCCGCACTTCTAAAACCATAAACGGTGGAACATAAACATGCCAAGTGTGCTGGGATACTGTCTATTTCGGGTCCTGAAGCGAGGAATTTTATAAAGTTGATTGCAACAGTGCTCAAAATTCTGAAGAAAAACATTACTTTGAGAGGCAAACTAGCTTTCTGAATTCGTAGTATAGATTCCGTGTGTTAACAAGTAATTTGTACCTAATTGTTTCATCACAGTTAACTATACTCGTTTACATATGTTGGCGTCGCCTCACATATCTTAACTTATATTTACACAGGTGATTTGGCGTCATTCAGTCCTCGCAGTCTTTCCGATCATATTTCCAAGTAGATAATACAACATACGACGTTGATATTTTGCACTTTTGACCAATTCAGAAATAGTTACATGGATGCTCTCATTAGAAACTAACCCTATATCACCACTGAATGCTACGAAAATCAAGCTGGTCATGGAAATGTTATAGTTACGTTCCTGTTAAAGTAATTAATTGCCTAAATTTCCGCTTTACTAGGGGGTCCAAAAGTGGATGTGATGTATAATTGACTATTTACTTAGATGTCAAGTATTATATGAGCAGTAAGCACAATCAGTTAATTAAGGTCATGCATGAGACTACAAAATGCTTTCTTGGTATAGACGCCAAGCCAAGGACCTTGGGCCTTTTTTGAACCGAAATAATTATTACCTCGTCTTCCTTACAGGACCATTTCTTCTTCTATGTACAGAGTGAGCAAAAAAACCAGTAAATTATAGAAAAAGATCTATCATTACAATTTCAATACCCTGGTGTCAAATTAAACCCAAGAGTGCAAACTAACCAAGGCAGAAAATCCGCACTTTACAGCTTATTTTAATTACGTCAATAAACGCTGTAAATCGGGCATTTTGCTGGTTTTCCTCGGAACATTGTCTTTACCATCAAGCCTCACTTCACGTCAAGAGCACATATAGATTAGAACGAGGCTTGGTGGGAAAAATAGCTGACGTAAAAAAAAATAGCGAATTCGCTCCGATGAAACATTCTCTCGAAAAGTCAGGTATTTTTACAAACTTTTGGCAGTCCATCACCATCACTTTTTCGCTTCATGCAGTTCTTGATCTATTTGAGAATATCCTTACCAGAATCTCCGGTCAAATTATATGCTCCCAGTCCGTAATAATATTACTGCAGTTAAGCTTCGTCCATGCTCAGGGGCCTGCGATCTTTTGTGCTTGAATTGCAGTAAGAGGTAAAGATTTCAATCGAATATTAAAATATATAATAATAATTAGAATATCAAATGCATTTGCCTTAAAATACAGCGTGCATAAAAAAGGAAATAACAAAATATTCAATTGAAATCCAGTTCGTTTTTAAAAACACAAAGATCTTGACGACCATTCACACGACCCAATTTTGTCGAGTGCAATGTTACCCTGGTGTATGTGTTTATTAAGGATTCTATTGCAATTTGATTGACAACTGTCGGGTATGATCGAAACACAACCAGTTAGCTATTACTGTAACAGATTCATTCGTATACACTAAAATACAAATGGTCCAACAAAATTGGATCGTGTGGACGACGAGGCTTTAGGCGTCTGGATGAAGGATAGTCCCAAATTATTTGGGGGCCTTGGCCATAATTTCGAAATCACTCCGTACATAGCATACGCAGGGCACGTCATGTGAAAACAATTGCTGTCGGGCAACTGGATATATTTTCCTAAAAATGGAAGCTCCCAGAAATTTATGCACCAACGGGTTAAAAACTACCTCATTTGCATGCTGTTGTCGTCCAAAGATTTTATAAATTATCCTCTGCTTAGCACCAGACGATTTCTCTCTTCAATCGGAAACACCCGGAAAGTGATACAAGCTAAAGATTAATGTATACATACATGGTACATATAACATCATAAACATTAAAGCAAATTATTTACTTGCCTTTAGGTGCCACAGGAGTTTTTCATCGCATGAAAGTCCGTGATTCAAATCTGAATGAACGTCGTCTGCAGCTAAATCATTGCGTGATTTCTGAACCAGATTATCAGATAACCGATTGTTTGTTATATATTACTCGTCCTCTCGCGGTTTGTTGAAACCATCATTTTATTAGAAGTTTGATAAGTCAGCTTTACAATGAACAATAGTTACTTGTATGCATCATGCATGTTGGTTAAACGAGAATTGTCCAGGATGGCCAAACAAATTGGTTGATAAGTATTACTTGGTAAAATTGTATAGGCTGGACATATTAAACAATCACTTACACAAACAGTCGTTTTGCATATAATCATGGGACAACGTGAAAAGTAATTACAGCAAAAACAAATTAAGCTAGTCCATCAAAATAGTCATTTTATAAACTAAAAATAGGTAACTCTTGTAGATAAAAAATATGCTATCGTCTACCTCGCTTGTATCTATAGAGTCTTTATACTTTTTCTCACTGTCTGAGATTACTCTTTTTCGTGCAGTTAGCTTATAAGTTGGTGAACCCAAAACAACTGTCCTCATGATAGTGAGACGGTCGCAAAACAGTTTCCCTTTCCCAAATATAAATCCAGATATTGATCGAGACTTATATACATATAATAAAGCAAACCAGTTTCATATGCAAACAAGACGCCTACTCAGGCGTGTAGCTTGGGCTACTCAATATTTTAACCCTTTCTATGCCAGGACTATAGCCACCTTCGCTGATAGATTCTGTTTCAGGGAGGGGGACGCTCGCGAGGGGCTAGGAG
>JAOTOK010099285.1:1585-12549 GCA_025770025.1 Virgularia gustaviana | reverse complement strand
TAAGGTCACATCGGGATCTGTCTTATTGAAATAGTGAGCACGAATAAATGTTGCGCACCGAGAAACTTTCAAGAAACATACTTACAGGAAAACCTTTCTGGATGGCTTTTAATTCTGGGACTGTTAGTCTACTCAGCAAATTAACTTTGTTATAATTTGTTACCTTTGCAGCATTTCTGAAAAACATACAGTTTTGCTTAATATAAGGGTTTTTTGATAGGCTTATACACAGGTATATACGTGGGTTTATACATATTTGGGGTTTATATTAACAGATAACATTTGAAGGGAAATAAAGATGTGAATGAATATGTGCTGGAGGCGTTAGCAACTATGTTGCCTTCATTGATAAAAACATTGAAAAGTTATTGTTGTAACTACAGGGCATCAGTATAGTGTCATGTAGCATAATGTACCACGGCCATGTGTCTGGTGTCCACGTATAGCACTATGTAGCATAGTTTACCACCATAACACACAGTATAACATGTAGCATTGTTTATATCATCATGGGACACAGACAGCATCACGTAGCATAGTTTATCACCAAATGGGACACAGACAGCATCACTTGGTATTGTTTATCACCATGGCACACAGTATAACATACTAGCATTGTTTATATCACTATGGGACACACTATAGGGTGACATAGCATAGTTTATCACCAAATGGGACACAGACAGCATCACATAGGATTTGTATCACCATGGGCAAAAGCATAGCACTATGTAGCATTGTTCATCACCATAGGACACAGTGTAATAACATCACCGAGCAGTTTATCAACTTGGGACACAGAATACTGTAACATCATATACCATTATTTATTACCATAAGACACGCAGTATTCTATATCACTATGAGACTTGGTATAACATCACATAGCAATGATGTATTACCATAAGACACAGTATAACACCATGTAGCATAGTGTATCACTATGAGACAATCATGCAGCGATGGTGTATCACTATAGGACACAGTATAGCACCATCGTAGCATAGTCTATCAACATAAGACATAGTATAACATCATGTAGCATAGCTTATCACCATGGGACATAATATACCATCATGTAGCAATAGTGTGTCACCACAGGATACAGTATAGCACCATGTAGCATATTGTCCATCACCATGGTCATGGGTGAGTCAGTTTATAGTATAGCATCATCCAAATTAGCATGTTCTGTGCTGAGTAAATTCCATTTCAAAATATATTATATTATATATACAAACTAGACTTCCATTTGATTTATACAATAGTATTAGGTTGTTATTTTGATGAACCAGCTACAGTGCAAGTTTCCAACCAACTTCTTTCTCTGCGTTGCAGTCTCCCGGGCCATGCATAAAACTTACTCTGCCGGTGGCAGTGGCTCCTGTCCTGATTGACTACTCAGAAATGAGTTCTCCGGCGTTTCTTTTGTTGTCGATGGCGCTTCCATCGTCCATGCAACTATTTCCTTGTTTTCATCATTAGTCAGGCAATGAAAATGACGGGAAAAAACTGTACGAAAGCTGGATAAAAAGCACTGTAGAGTAGAGGAAATTTTCGGTGACATCTGATGTTTGTATTGGGCCGCGCTAGACGGTCGCGGTCACCAGGGTAATGCATGACGATCGAATGTTGGCTAGGGTAGGGAGGGACAAAATGGAATAATACCTTTTTAACACAAAATTCCAACTGAAAGTGACGTTTAGGTAGTGGAGGTTTTAGGAACCGTAAGGACTATTTTTAACTTCGTCTAGATTTTAAAAGTTGATTGGGTTGAAATTGGGTTGCAAGTAGCAGCTCGTCATGTTGAAATAAACTTGCATCTAACGTAATATATGGTAACAAATTCACAGCAATCAGGTGATTGATTCGATATTGGTAACGCAACTCTGATTTAGAGATTTTTTAATGTAACTTTAATATGTACTATTCATGACCCAACGTTTCGACACTCCTGTCTAGTGTCTTCATCAGGGGTGAACTGGAGTGGTAACGAGGTTTCTTTCAGTATACAGCCAACCGTCTGATGTTATCATCTTTGGCCAAAAGCTCGCCGCCATCTCGGTTCATCGCACTCAACTTGCATTTATTTTGGAATTTGATGTTCCATATCAGTGCAATATTGCAATGAACTGCGCTATTTTCTTCGATATACAAGGTTCAAACCAGGGCGCTTATATATAGTTCAAACCCAATCAATTGGCCATTTACGCATGCCGGCTCGCAGCGCCACCATCCAGCGCGATGGTGGTTTCGTGGGGGACACGAGGGACGTAGTATGCTGAGACTCTCAGCCTGAGAGAAAACCGACGACTCCGAGAGTTGCGGAGGAGGCACGCAACAATACCGGTGTTGTGCCACTTATGGACAAAATGTTCACGCCCCAGATAAGGTGCTTCTGTACTGACTGTACAAGTCGCGACATTTTTTCTATCACAATTTTTAGTTGCGAAAATTGGTTACAATCTTTAGTAACGACTGCTACAGCTGTTTAGTTTTGTGGGCGTAATTTGCCAGTGGATAAATTGATTTCCTGACTCAAGTGCACTTTCAATATCACGAATGTCATCACTTGATCTAGAGACGTGGGAACAACGAACTGAAACCATAACCGGGAGACAGGCGAGCCCAAAAGGGGCCAACGACTCACTGTAGCTCGTATTATCTTAGGCTTGGGATAAGTGGCAACCTGCGGACCATGCACTAACAGGGCCTCTCAGAGAAATTGTGGGGCCCGGGGCAAAATCTGGGTAAGGGGCCCTTTACCTCCCTTTCCATTTTATCTCATTGTATGGTATATGTCTTTACCATAAAAAAATAATGCTTTCTTTCTTTCTTTGGGGCCCCCCATCAATCGGGGCCCCGGGGCAAATTGCCCCCTTTGCCCCTCCCTCTGAGAGGCCTTGTGCACTAAGCTGCGCGCCAAAATTTAATTAAGTTGGTGATAGCCTTAGTGTTAAACACCAGTATTAGCATGCTTACCTTGCAAGCTCCTTGATTTCTACATACCAGATACTTCAGGCCTGTATGGCAGCCCAACCTCGTTGTGGTAGCCCTGGCTCCTGTCAGTAACGGTAGTCACGCTAGTCGTTGCAGTCGTAGTAGTCCGGGTTAGGTATAGCCACGGGTTTGGAGTAATCGTGTGGTAGTCATCTGGTGGACACTGTAGTAGTCTGTATTTCATGGTAGTCATGGTTGTCTTCACGATGTCAGTAGTCATGTTGGTCGTGGTATAGGCAAGATAATCACAGTAGCCGTTGGTACTAGTCGGCACTGTAGTCTCCGCGGTTGATAGTCGCCGTAGTCGAGGTATTCATGGTATTCATAGTCACGGTATAGTCGCCTGGCAGTCATGGTGTTCATGGTATAATTTGGTATTCATTCATGGTCATGCAGTGCAGTCACGGAAGTAATGGTACTGCGTTAGTCAAGGTTGTCACAGTAGTCAAAGTAGCCATGGTACTGGTAGTTATGGTGGTCGTTTTAGTCAGCATAATTGTGGTAGTCTAAACTACAAAATATTGGACTAAAATTACAAATTACGCTTAACCGTTACGTGACATAATATTGCTCGTTACTACCCGCGTATCTGCCTGCCAGGCGCTATTTATATAAATGACTTGCAAAGCTAAATTCGATTTGTCAGTTGATTTTAAATAACTGCCCAGTTTTATTTTCGCAAAATGTACGTACAATTTTCAAAGCTTTATTTATTTTACAAGAAGCCTTTTTCCCAGTCCACATTATTGCATAATGCAAGGTTGGGCCCTGTGTCATAACGTAAACTTGTTTTAACTTGATTTCGCGCTCGTTTCGGTGTACCACGTGACATTCTTTGTTTACTTCGAAGCTAAGCTAGATGTGTAGCGGTCTGCCACGTTTTAATACTAGTACTACAGTGTTTGTGTTTACCTGTTATAAACTTTATTTTTCAGAAAAAAGAAATTTACTATTAGGTTTGGTTCGAAAGTAAAACTGTTTAGGGTATTGAACGAATCTAACAGAAAAGCCATGGATATAGATGACAGAAGATATGATGAGGACGTGGAAACAGCTGCCGTCGAAGTAGAGACTGAAGAAGATCGCGGAAATTGGTCGCGTCACATAGAATTTGTGTTGGCTACAATAGGCTTTGCAGTTGGTCTTGGTAATGTTTGGCGTTTCCCGTACCTATGCCAGAAGAATGGCGGAGGTAAGAGTTCACCAAAATTTTTCAGTCCAATTATGTGTATTAAACAGCCTACAAGCTGAGTCACACTACGGCAACTGCTGGAGCGTGTCGGTGGACACCGCGATCGCGTTGTGGTTCACCTACGACCTTTTACAAGACTTCAAAACAACTGTGGCTGAGTCTTCTTTATAGTCACTTGCTTTGAATGTCTATGTGAGGGATGTTTCCATAACTTTCAGCAGTTAATAGCGTTTCCAACATTGGTAAAGTTATGTGTACACTTCTAGTCCCACGGCCACGTGCGAAATATTAAATATATTTCACCTTACCGGGTTTACGCGCTTAATAGTTTTCGTAAGAGTACGACAAAAGTTTGTTCAAAAACCTACAGCTTATACTTTAAGGTTTGTATAAAGATGACGTTCAGTTTTGTAATTTTGCCTACGACCAAGAACTCGTCATCAGATATTTCGTATTTTCCTAAGAAAAAATTTACATATTATTTACATGAGATAAGTCGCCGAGGAAACTTCTTTGCCTTTGCCTTTGGACATTTTTTGAACACTTCTTCTTTCACTTTCCGTTACTACAGGAAGTCGTAACTCGAGAGCCGGAAAAGGAAAGAATGTAATTCTTTGTACCCGAAACTGTCTGTCGAACCATGTTTTTAAAATTCATTTCGTTTATTGGTCGAAAATCTAAATTGGGTTCGGGGGTATTTTACCATTTTGTGGGAAATTTCATTGTGTTCGTGTGTTTGACAAAGGATCGATGCCACACGCGAACTGGATATTGTGTAAAGTGGAAAGTTTTGAGAGTGATGACTGATGAACTGTATAGTATAATATATCCACATTATCGAAGTCCAAAATGGACCGAGTACTAATATTGCAAAACTGACAATCTCAGGGTTCAAAGTGCTAGTGGAAGAGTGCATTTATACATGATTTAGGTTAAAAATCATTATGTACCACACGAAAAACGTATGAAATCCTACCGACGTAGGTAGTGGAGTATGCCCACATCTCGTGAAATGTAGCAACCATATTATAGACAGTTTAAAGACGTCTATTCAACTGTTGCCTAGTAAACACTGCTTCTGCTTAGCTATTTCATGAATGTATGGTAATTCTAGCGGAACTGCATTTGTCTATGAGTATGAGTGATTTACGTTTCACTGATTGCGATTAGCTATTAGCTAAGACGAAAGTGAAAGTGAAAATTTTCCTAGTAAATGAGATACATCCGCTGAGTTGCTTGTGGCATAACTGAAACGTTTTTCTTTTACAATACCGGCTAGTATTCGCTTTGTTCGTATACAAATGTTCCTTAGGCCACTGGCGTCGTGAAATCAAGTCAGATCATTCGATGCAGTACTGTACTTATTCGACATATTACAAATACACGAGTCACGGACACTCGACCTATATCATTATTTTTTTTTCTTTGGAGTTTGGCACACTCTTGTGTGAAAACTTGGGCGGAACAAGTTGTGATGCATATACTACAATGATGGCAATTGGTATTGGTTCGCAACCACGTAATTTCTACGTAGTTTTTGGCCATACAGTAATTTTAGGGCGTTGGGAAGCTTAGTACGTTTCTCCTTAAATTAGGTCCATATTTCTTATTCTATAAGGCCATGTGTTCCGTTCTAAACATGTGTCCGGTGTTTTATTGTGGTGTTGTTTGTCTTTGTCTTTGGGAAAGATGAATGTTTTGGCGCGCTTTTAGGCAGCATGTTGGGATCAATAAACTTCAAACGGAAGACTAGGCATCATATTTCAAGATGTAGGATTGTCGTCTCGGAACAAATTTCGGATTTATTCGCTTCCAGGCTGATATAGTCTGTGGAATATTTGGTATTACGTCAGACTGCATATTATGTGCATGGTTCATTGGTTTGGTCTTAGTTACCATTTTGATTTTATGATCTGGTAGGTAGGAAAGGTATTCTTATGTACATAATGCAATAAAGTCATATCACTAGTCATGCATTGTGTACATAAAAATATGTTTATTACTATACCATTATAGGGAATATTTTGTCAATTCGTACATTGACTATAACCCTTGCTGTATCCCTATTCATTAGAAAACCATGAGCTTTAATATGTTTGTAATGTAGTGTTCACAAAACTTGGCGATGGTATAAGAATGCTTAATACCATTACTGTTAGAGCGAATAATTTATTTATGAATTTGCTAGGCTACTCGGAGTTTCGCATGGTAATATATATACAGTTATCCAGGCACTATAGTGGGAAGAAGGTAGGAGTGTCATGGGATATGAATGGGTAGTTAGGGGGAGTATTTCCATGGAAACAAAATTGTCAATATTGAATATTATGATGGTCAGGTGACCACCACCCACAATGACTGCGGGTGGCAACACTCTAGTAAAATATTTTAAAATTATCCATGGATGAAACTGTTGTTGTAAAGCTTTACTTCTTGACATAGATAGCATCCTGGCATTTTTCACTTCTTCCATTTCATTTGTGTACCCTTAAACCTTTAAAATCAGAAGTCTTTCTTTTAATAACAATTAAAATACTTTGGCGCTATCCCCTATACAATTGACAAATAACCTTGAAGGGTCGAGAATGATAGCATATGAGATAGCAGTTAAACTCATAGACTATAGACAACATACTAGTAGGTGTAGATTGCCAGCTTCTATGATGCACCTAGAATCACAACTTGATGGTTTTTGGATCCCGGATAGTGGAATGAGCTACAATAAGGCTAAATAAACTGAAGTGGTCATTACATTTGGTGCATGGAGAAGCAACGAACTAAAGTTGGGTAAATGTTTGTCAGTTTCAACAATTTACTGGATCTTCTAATCTCTTTCCTACTATCCAATTGGGCTCAGGATTGCTAACACTACTGGCTAACTATATATTATTATATGGTTTAACCATATAAGGTCTAGAGGTTTGGCATTTGACATCCAACCCTTTATGTTGTTAAAGTTAAAATGTTTTTAAAATGATACCCCTGTCCCACATACAACAGAAATAACTTTTTCTGCCTTTGAAAAGGCTGGCCTGCCTTGTTTGTTGGCATATTTGTTAAATTATAACCTAATTGTTAAATATTATTGATTTGTGCCAATAGCTGTAGCAGATATCAACTCTTACATTGTTAACATAGTTAATTCAGAGAAGGATATAATATTCCAGGTGTGACAAGGGTGTTGAATCGTGAAACTGTTCCTCTACCATGTACCAGGATTTACTAATTTTAAAAACATTTAGTAACTAGTTTACCAAACAAGCTTTATCAGAATTTTAATTGATCAGACCATCAAGTGGTAATGACTCATTCTTAAGTTCTTTAAATTTATGGGCACATATTGAACTGTGCATGAGGCTGCAATTGCGAGGTGCTGCAATTGCTGCAATATCTATAGGGCTTTGTTATCCAGAAGGGGTCTGATAAGATGCTTGACACAAATTCTTTTTTTAAAATGTCAACATTCATAGAATCACATTGTAGATTAACTGAATAATTGATAATTTCTGTCTTTTTGTACAGTATATATACTGTATTGTACGTAGTTTAAAAACTGTCAAACATAGATGCTGAAATGTGTCATGTTATTTTAATCAATTTACCATCTAATGATGCTATATATTACTTTGAAAGGGACGAATACTTAATTTATATTAAACAAGATAGATTTTAGTGCGTTGTCACATTCCCTTGGCACTGCTGCTGTTATTCCTTTTAAGTACATATTAATTATTGACTGCGTAATTGTGAAATTTTGGCATATGGACACAGCAAATACGATTCTCATGACTGCTAACTGACTGCATTTAAGTTTTGTGTAATGACATAAAATTGGGTGGTTTGAAATCAATGTCAAATATAATGGCTAATTATGATATATGCACAAATGAGCAAACAGAAGAGTTCAACAACAGCTTAGTCTTGCCAGTTTTTTAATCCCGTATTTGTTAATGGTTTTGGTTAGATTAATTGATAATTTAGTGACATATAGATTGTTGTAGAGCTCTAGAAACGAGGTGTTGCCTTCTAATACGGTAACATCTCAGGTTTAGCCGTCTCACAGGCACATTTCATGAAATGTTATTCCGATTGAGGTAAAGCTTGCATCGCTGGAACTTTTTTTACTTGTTCATGTTATTTACTCAACACATAGCTGAGGGCAACCGACACAAGATTTTGAAAAGAACTTGGCATGTGATCCTCGTGTCGCATGCATATATAATATAGACCCTCACTATGCACGCTAACTCACCAATAAATGGCTCACAAGCCGCTACAAGACCAGCTGTTAGTGTTATCACTGAAGTTGTAATGGCGGTACAACTTGTGAAACTCGAACCAAGTTGTTAAAACAGTTATTAGAACAATTTTCTAAACCCATTAGTCAGCGAGGCCTTTCCCGTTAACGAGTTAAATCGTCTGTCGTTAGCCAGAGTAAAATACTAAAGACTGCTGTTCGCTGTCAAAGGGTTAAAGCTTGTAGAACAGTAGAAACACATAACGTGTTATACAACATTGAAAACAAGTTGCAACTATTTGCCAACCCTTGTTACTGCGACTGGTTAGCGCTTAGCAGACTGGTTACGACCTTAAAATGTCGTCATTTTCCGTGACTGCATGTATTGGACTTAAGAACTACGAGACAGAGAATTGAACGTAAACTTGCGTCATATAATCGAGGCTGACCTTTTAACTGCTGTGGACATGAATGATTTTTCCCTGTTACATTGCAATTGTTAATCGTTCAGTACCGCAGCGAGTGTGCAATTTTAAAACTTGATAAAATTGTGTAGTTCTAAAGGAGGTTGTGATTACTACAATACCGCTACTATTGCTATGATATTTAACGTGCAGGACCGCACGGTGAATCTTAAAATGGATCTCAACTACACAGAACACACGGGGCCATGCGTTAGTTAATTGAAAAATTTTGCTTGCTGTGTTCATGAAATGATGTCTAGACTAGAGCCAGACCGCAGTATTAGAGAATGCAACCTTTGCGGCAATGCCCAACGACGACACTCTCATTCACCACATGACAGCAAGCCAAATTTGCAGTATGTTTTTAATTCCTTGCTTATTTTATTTCGACCACTAACCAACTGTCAACGATTTCCCCCACACAACAGTTTGTACCTCTAGAAAATATGACTAAAACTGTTGGTCAGTATACAGGCATTCAGCAAGCAAACAGATAAATGACGCAATTTTCAGAACAAAACTAAGCAAGAGAGCAAGCATGGTTATTACTGTAAATCTGTAATACGCGCAAACTGTGTTTTTATTAGCTAACTCTAATGTGGGTCAAAAGTGTTTGGTATGTTCCGACAAATGTATACCGCGAGATACCAGTTCGCCCAGTTGTGCGTCGGCTTGTATGAATACCCCGCATTTTTTCTTGCAAGGCCCCCATTAATCCTGCGCGATCTGTACGCGTCCCCGCCCTGGAACAGAAGTTGCCTACGAAGGAGGTTAAGTACTCTCTAGGCAATTTCTACAGTATAGTGTTGGTTTCTGACCTAGTGCCATCGTGTTTCTGTTTTTTATTCACTTGCACATTCCCTACAATGTACATGCACTATTGTGACCAAAGATATATACTTACAGTTAGTTCTATACAAACTACCGGTATCACTGTTAAACAGATTTGAATACAGCGGAAACCACGCAATATTGCCTCCAGCTATATATTGATCGATAAAAACCGCGTTGTGTCCAAAGGCAGCGAATCGGGGGTGGGGGGAGGGTGTCTCAGGATTAGGGTGACATTCACTGAAAGTTATATTATAGTTACTAAACTCCACGGGTTTTTGGATAGATCGATGTGATTTTCAGTGCACAGTTTTCAACTTTGTAGTATTGTGAGGGCATGGTTTATTCAGATCAAATAGACGATATAGATACAAGTAGTGATGCATAAACTACTTCCACTGCGTATGTAACATAATTTACTATTTAACTATAGTTTTATTTGCCAATCCTGGAAAACAATGACCTTGGAACCTACAGTAGTTTATCTTTCTTTTATTTCTTTTTATTGTGTAATGCATGTTTCGTATACTTATGTGTACTGCATATGAACCAAATAGAATTGTTACGAATAGAGATTATTTCGATGTATATTCTATAATGTTTCAGTTCATGCAAGGATCCGGATATTTGGGTCTCGAAAGATAAGGAAGTCCTTATGCGATCAGTTATAATTTCCCGCATATCTGACAGTCGGGTTTTGCCATTTCCTGCGACGAGGCTTGCTGTTGAATTTCGCTTCGTTTTGGAGCGAGAAAACAACAAGAAAACAATTTCGGTTTTCTTGTTCATGAACGCAGAATCATTGTTACCAAAACATGTCACATGTTGAGCGCTATGTTTAATTTCCTTCTCTTGCAATCATATGCAGAATTTCTCATTTTTCTTATGCATGTAGTAAAGGATATAGAATTTTATAATGATATAACTATATCTGAAACAACGGCTGAATAGACCTTGTCGACGATATATATTTTATTATACTATTCGAATCCAATTTTGTTTGAGATATTAAAGATATTTGTTTTCCTTTTTTAATATTCACTCAACACACATAGCTTTCAGTTTCGGTCGAATTCCCTATCTTTTCACTTCCTTTCAAAGCGGCGACTATCAACAACAGGATGGGCGAGGCAGCTCCAATGATATGCTTTTAAGAGTTACGATTCCTGAGGATGTTTTCAGCCATGTGTTTTGTTTGCGCTACATGAAGTGCCTTGAATATCATTTCCCCCAGTTCGTT
>JAOTOK010099063.1:0-14717 GCA_025770025.1 Virgularia gustaviana | reverse complement strand
ATATTCCATGCTACAATGCCCTTCTTGTCCCACGCAGATTTTACCTTTGAAGATTTTCGAAATCAACTTAGAAAGTTCTGTTTCATTCTGAACGTGTTTTAAGCATCTAAAAACCAACATGAGTCTTAAACAGCCGCTTAAGGCAGCTTTTGTCAGTATTTTAATCAGGAAATAAGAAACAACGCTGCCGTTTACATCGCGACTTAGGCATCTTGTGTTCAGTGTAGAAGTATATCGTGATAAGATGCCTTTGCCCTACAGCATGAATCTACCATCACTGTAGGTAACATGGCACGGAAGGTTTTCTAATAGGTCATTAATTGCTACACCAATTGATTCTAATTCATATTAAGAAGCGACAGCCGAATACTAATTAAGTAGGGTGTTCATTTTGGCTTATTGCATACGACAGAAACACAACGAAATCTTGCAACCAAAACCGGATTAATGTATGGCTTTTCTCTTTGTAATTTTGCCGGTGACTAAAGAAACCTGATTTCATTGACGTCGGCTAATTTTTTTAAAACATTACTTCTTTCCTGTTTATCATGGAATTTTGTGTTTTTCTCTCTTTTTATTGCACAGAATTTCACTTGTCAGAGGCGGCCAACATGTTTAACAATTGCATAACTGCACAGTATTTAATTTGGCAACTTTGAAAAACCTAACAAACCATGCAGTGGTAAATATCTATGGCTATGCCTGACTTATAAATACCAGACTTACCAGAACAAAAATGACCTTATGTTTTTTGTTCTTTTGATTTTCATATTTGTCTTCTGATTCTTGTAATCAACAAATGACAACACTTGTTCAAACATGCAATTCATTGTAACATGACTTACTCGGATGATCTCATTAGTAGTCCCAGTTCCTTTGCGTTCTTCCCGGTACAGTACAGCACGTTCTAATTCAATTATCACAAATTTTATTGCATTTGCTAGATAATACGATTGAACGGCAGGACTGTGGACTGACACAAAATGTGCTTACTGACAATCTTGCTAACTGTAATTAATGACCACTTAACAAATTAGCCAGCGCGTATACCCTTGATGTAATTTATAACAACGCTATATTTTGGAGACAGATTTTTGTAACTTATTTGAGAAGAAAGGCAGTGATCATGTCTCTATATACTTATAAAACAACATGGTAGATATTCTAAAGAAGGATAATCTGCGCGGAAACTGTTTGCCAGTCGGCACTTTGTTGAAAAGACTAAAAGCCTAGGATGGGCCTAGCTCTCAACAATTTCTCATAATTTCTTAAGTTTTTTTTCCGAAAATGAATCAAATGATTGACAAAATCGTTACCCCAGTCAAAAATTACTTGACACGGTTCCTATTTACTAATTATCGGTAACAAATAACTGATTGTGTTTCGTGTGTGACATGCACTCAGTCAAAAGGAAAACAAGGTCATAAGGCAGTAAGGCAAGACTTACTAGCAACACCAATTATATAATGGTATAGCAATTATTTAAAAGTATTAATTAAGTTTTACTTCTTGTCCAAAAACATGTCACACTTAGTTGCCAATTTAATAAAATAATGACTGCAGCAAGAAACACCGAACAATGCCGTGATATAGTAGATTAATTTTCACTTCATTCATTGCTCAATTACCGCGAAGCATGGTTCATTTACTGTACATGTGTCCAACGTAACGTACCACCGTTTTCAAAATTAATTAGTTTTACTTTAAGCCTTTTTACAGCAGATTTTTTGGAGGACTTTCCTTGGAGAGTAAAACATGTCAAAGTAAAATTATAATGAGAAGCTAATTTTTAATCGAATAAACTAAACAAAAGATAGTTGGGGCTTCTTCTTCATCAAACATGTCTTTTCTATTAACACATTTTATGTGATACGACTAAATTCATGTGACAAATGATACAATAATGTTCATACACGGAAGATAACCTGCTACGAACTATAAATGCACCTTCAATGTGTATTTTCAGGCAATATATAAAAATATTTAGTGCGTGTGTTTACTTGGTGATCAAAACATCACTTACCGGCCTACACTTGTGCTATCACACGTGTTTATATTTTGATATTATTATCAACCTATCACAAAAATAATACTGCTTTGTCTGGCTTTGTTTTCTTAGTTTCATAAACAAACTATAACCCCCTCCCTGAAGAAACACCCTCGATACCACAACATTGACATGAACCACGTGGTAACAGAAGCTGGCCAGTGAGAGCGCATTTGACAGATAGGAACAATGTGACGCTCATAGAAAGCTTAGGTTTCCGATAATCGTTCATAGTTTGTTAAGGTGTGAAGTTCTTTGCGGGAGTGTGTGTCTTACATTGAGCAGAACTGGCTGTCGTACAAATATTTTATTATTACAAGCAAATATTGACAACATTACGTTTGACACATCATGAATTTCCGATGAACGAAATTTATTTATCTATATTTATTGATTTATTTAGTTGTTTCCAAGGACAGATATTGATGAAAAGATATACAATACAAAATATGGAAGGACGTAACAACAAAGAGCCAATCACAGCAGAGCAATGAACATGGTATGTGTTTGAAATTTTAAATGGATTGGACTAAGCTTTTGTGGTTTCAGAAATGAATAGTTGAGAAAGAGCAAATCCAGACAAGTGACACTTTGATAGGAGAAGAGTGAAATGATCTTTTAAACAAACATTGCAAAAATAAAACAGATAAATTATTCATCCTTGCAAACCACGTCATATAATCAAATCCTCTTGAAATAGGACACAAATTTTTCATGGTTCAAACTTAATTGTTGTGAATGTTTCTTATCTTCTCAAATCTTGTATGACCCTCTACCTTAATTTGGTCTCAATTATCAAGATATTAGCATAAAATGCGTCGAATTGCGTAAGCCGACTACAATAATCAGGGAATTGGGAAGTTTTCAATTGAAACCTGGCCAACACTTTGCACGATTGATGCAAACTTAATTGTCCCATTGAGGTTGTCGTCAGTTACGTTATGGTTGACCATCGATAAATAGTTTCTAGCATGCTGCGAAATCAGATTGAAACATTTAGCGCGAAGTATATTCTCCGTGTCTCAGAGACAAACCAGAGAAAGATGTTGTGCAAGAAATGTTCAACTTGTTGCTTCTCAGTTATAACTATCAAGAGCAAACACAGAGCAGTCTAAGATAAATAACATATGCCGAAGATAACTGACACTTTAATTACAAACATACAAAATATTTCACCTTTTGTACAAGGTACGTTTGATGTCGTGATTGATGTACAAAACCACAGACAACGTGACTTTCTTACGCAGGATAAGTTGAAAGAAGTAGTTTTCTTAATATGACTTATAAATATATAATTGTTAAAGTACTTTAAGCCTTTCTATATCTAGTAATCGATCTCTTTTCAGTTGATATTTTAAAAACCCTACTTTATCTGTACTTTGTGACGCTATCAGTTGACTTTTGGTGCCGTCTACATGAACCATATTTTTACTCAAGTAATGCTGTTCTGGAGTACAAGATATTCGAACACTAGTTTTTATAAAATTTCAATTGTAAGCCGGCAAAATTCCAAGTAGTTAAGAACGCGATTGTTATGCACCAGTGACATCTGACTTGATGGTGTCATTATACACCATAATCATCCTGGCAGCTGCTTCTTCAATCTGGCACAACTCCTGGTTTTATCCGCGCTGTTAGAATGTCGCGGTTTAGTGCAAACAAGACCACCCAATTAGTTTAAAAGGTTTTCTTTAGGACTCGTTCTTACTAAAAATGTCATGAAATATTCTGCGGACTTTAACGATGTCTCGTTTCATTTGATAGTGCCGCCGCCACTTTGTTAAATGCCGTGACAAGTTTAGTCTGATATCATTCATGATGGTTTATTACAGCACACGAAAACAACGTAGCTAGATTAATTTATAGTAATTGTACAAATCATGTTATCGCGTGCATTTGAGCTAATCATCCCGGACACAGTTCCTACTGTTGGATCAATTATCTTACAACTTGTTAAAATAACACCTCTTACTCTACAGTCCAACCAGGTTTAATTTGATTAAATCCATAATACACTGTGATAAATGATTAATAATCTGTAGTATGCAAAATAATTTACTGTAGCTAGCATTCCTACTTTTGATGATACTTCACTGATTTATGTACATTATAATTTCGAAAATATTGAATTGAAAAACAAGCAGTATGTGGCACGTAATTTGAGGAATACGAAGCAAGCATTTCTAGTACATACTAGCAGATTCCTTCTCGTCTTTTTGAGAACTTTCTGCAGATAACTTGCACTAGCCTAAGATTATGTATACTTTGCAATATATTCAAGTCTATAATTTCTGAACTAAATCTCATCTTAATTTAAACGAAACGAACATTCAGAAAAAAAAGAAAGCTAATTTGCTAGGGTGACGCTTGGTCTTCTCAAAAACGAAAGATGAATCTTGATGAAAAGTATGCGCTGAAGACCGATCAAGGATCACGAACCTCAAAGTTCACTCAACTTTGAGATTTTGAAAAATACTAACACGCGTGAATTATTATAAATCATGCACAAATGAAATAAACTCTATTGTAGCTACGATCAATGTCATATTAGACTCGTTAAATACACTTCTCAACGCACCGTACGCTACAGACAAACAGCGCTCCTTGTTCAAGGGTCTTAAATGTAAGTAGCAAAGCAAATAGCTTTGTAATGCATAGTTACTGCAGATATGTAATTAATATTTGAATACTTACAAAGTGTGTCTATGGTTTTGCTGAAATGACGTACGTTGTTGCTGCAGTATCTGAGATTGTTTCCATACTGAACGTGTACAACTCATCCTCTTAGGCATCCCGCTTTGTAAGACGTTGAAAGCAGCCTCGACTGAGCATAAACCCTTCTAGACACGTGACCCGAAAGATATTAATCTTATGACGTCATGCCTCATGCTGACAACCCTAGTCTGTCATGTAATGTTCAGTGATTTGGCAGAACGCAACATGTAATCGAGACTTTAGATGAGTCTGCTAATTAAGAAGTGTATGTTCGTTGTTTTTCTTCATCGTATCCAAGTATAAGGGTTCTACTTAACCTTAGTAAACGAACTAGTCGTCATTGTTCCAGACTAAACCACTTGTAGCCATTACAGGAATATACAGAGTTAAACTTAGTCAAACATCTGTATTTTTACATAGCTAAATCATTTGACCAAATACAAGTTAGCTTTCGGGAGAATTAAAAAACTGGAGAATCCAGAACAAAAAAGTCTTAAGAGAAGTACAGGAACGACTCTTCACTTTGACTTTTTCCAGAGAACATCTCGGACAAAAATCACGAGTTAATACAACATTCTAGAATTTCAATATCGTAGTTGTGTGAAGTGCGGATCTCAGTGGATCAAACATTATAAATCATTATTCTGTCTTTATAAGGCTCCTCACTACAACTAATTGGCTCATTTTTCTATGTGTACTTTTATGGTTTGTGGGAATTCAGAATTTTTTTGGATTTTGAAGAATTTTCTCATGAGTGAGCTGGCTAATTCTGCTAAGATTCTGAACACACCACTTGTCAAGAAATGTATACGTATAATAGAAGTGGGATGTTCTTAACATTACCGGTTTATCAAGAAAATTATTGTCTGTTGAAAAACCGCATCGTTTTCTAAATACTTCTACTTATTTAACCACGACTGAAGTGGTATTAATAATACAAAGAACGAAGAAATTGAGAAAAGTATTTGACTTTAATGATCCGTGCTGTTGGCTAAGTAGGAAATGACGTGCCATCTTTTCATCTTAATTCTTAAAAGATTTCACCACCCGCTATCTCAGTTGCAAACCTTCTGTTTTCTTGTCGAAGATTTAACCCTCAAAACTGTTTCAAAGTGAATGAAATGCCCTCAGGCAAAACAAAACTAGGTCCCCACATACTTTACCGTTGCGTGCAGGACGCATTGAAAAAAAACAAGAGATATTTTCCATGCATCCATTTAGTAATGGCTTGGTTACTGATTAATATCTTTTCCATGCACGTTTTGTTCAGGAGAATTGCTTCGCTGCCTCGAGGTAGTGTTTTAAATTGTCGTTGGTTTGGTTGTTTTATCTCAAGGGCAAGTAGCTGTTTGTTTGTTAGCAACTCTGTAACATATATTAGTCTGGTTTGAGTAGAAACTGGTGAGGTTACAAGTTGTTAAAGAAGAAATAATTGATTAAGTCTTAGTTCATGCAGTATATGGGAAGTAAATAACGAAGGAATTTTGAAAAAAAATAATAGGATGTTGTCAGTTATTCGAAATTTGCAAGTAAGATGCACACAAGAATGTTGCCCTTTCTCGCATCTCTTTCATTTACAATAACAAAATAACATGATACAAAGTTATTGAAATACCATAATTAAACATAAACTTACATGATTTTCCAGAAAAGCTATTTCGTTTCGACGAAAGAGAAGTGCAGAAATGCTTTTTAATAACCAAACGATGCAGCAGGGAACCAATAAGACAACCTTTGTAACCATACCGGTAATGAGGTTTGCATGCAGTGTGCTGACGTGCACGTTGCCATGCTAACCTTGTGCAGTTGCTGCAAACTGAGGAAACATCTGTGTTTATTACAGCAGAAACATAATGTATTTTTTTTACAGAAAAAACATTATTTCTTCTTTGATGACAATTTTAAGTACTATTTAAGAGTTCGACCGCGGCGATAGTGCAGCATGACATCTACCATTGTTTTCTTCATCACTGTACAATGTTAACATGCAGAGGAAACTCACTAGGGAATATTCTTGAATGGTTTAATGTCACCGACATTTTTTGCTAGCTACTTCGGCTTTATTATCTTTAAATTGTTGTCATTTTTTGAGCTTTTCTTGTATGAAAAACTCCTTAGAGTAAATGGTCAGTACATGGTTTATCTGGTCTACGTGGAAGAAACGCTGATAATTTGTCCATTTTCTAAGATGGAAATCATAACATTTGCAATTTTTTTAATATAGTTCTATATTTTGTGCAAAACAAAAGATATGGCTTGTCTTCCTTCAGGCAAAGATAGCAGAAACTTCAATTAACTGTAATAATTATTATTCATTTCATGATATTTCTTTAGTGTTGAACTTCGCTTAGGAATTTATTTCAAGAATTTGAACTGAAGTGTATTAACAGTTTATGTTTTTAATCCTACTGTAATTGTAGTGATTATGCTTTGTAGAATGCCGTAAGTGAAAATTCACTTACAAACACCAGACGTTCATACAAGTTGAACATTACATTCAAGAAAACCTGACATCATTTCGCGGAATTATTTTCCAAAGGGTGAAGTTTTAAACGAAACTCTTTGAATTTATCTTTTTATCGCTAATAAAGATTTCTAACTCATGATTGAATTTGCTGTGAAACTGAGGAGCATAAAACACTAATGAAGGACGTTGTCAATAATGTATGTTGATCTTCCGAGATACGATTAAAGATTAGTTAGTGCCTTGGGGGAAATTCCAGGAAACAAAAAAAACAAAGTGTTAAAAATAATCCAAGAAAACATTTCTGTTCCATATAACTGTGATTTTCTCAAAAACGTTTACAAGAAGTGCGAGACGATCCTGGCTGCTTCATAGCTCCTTTGTTTCCAGGGTCAATGGCGTTAAGGTACACAGCGTGGTCAAATTGCATATTGTACTAGCTACATTGCTGTTGTTTTACAAAAATTGTCCAGCTCTTTAAAATTCTGGATAGGAGACTGCTTGTTTTGCTTGTTTTCGGGAATTTTCACATCGGGAGAAGCTCACCAAGTGATAATCTATAGTCTTCTTGACGTGTACAGCTGATCAAAATATACTGCTATCTAATAATAAATTCTCCTTTATCATCATCACATCGCGCTGACAACGACTGCGCCCCCCCCCCCTATGATATCACCACGTACATCACTGTGATCATCAAAAAGCGAAGGAGGTCAAACTAAATAATTGAATATTTGAAAAAAATACTTTCGTCACATGAAGCAGAAAAAATTGATCGAAAAAACAAGCAGTTTAGTTGTGTATAAAAAAGTTGTAGTGTCATGCGTAGCTAGTCAGCAAACTATAAGAGAAAATTAAAGTGGTGTGGAATTAACTGACGAGTGCAAGAGCCTCGAAAGATCAACTATTTTTACAGTTTACAAGTAATCTTGGTCATATTTGCATTATGAATCGTCCTGGGTTACTTTTTGTAAAATTAAACGAAGTAATAATGAAATCCATGTGATTATTTGTACATATGTGCCTCATATGTAACTGCATTTTAAACACTGGGAAATACGTCTGTTTTTAATTGGATTTGATTCTCTTGAGACAGTCTGTTGTTACTTACTGCTTGCAAAGTTGCGAAGTGAACTCTTTATTTATTTTCCCATAATTCATTTGAAATTAAAATATTGAGTAGTTAGTAAGGCACTTGACGCGCATGCGCATTCTGCTCATGACGAAACGGGGCCCCCAGACATAAATGATTGTGCAAGTTTGGTATATCTTAAATATTGAAAAGATGTTAGTGTTCTCTCTCTCATTCTTAATCCTAGCGTGGGAATTTGTTTTTCTACATACTTGGAAGTTTCCTTGCATGGTTCAAGCAAGCTTATTAACTTCAAAGACAAAGCACAGTTTAAATTTAAGAGGATTTTGGATTGATAATAGTTCTGACTGCTAACTTATTTAATATTGCCCGAAGCTTTGTCGTATCATCGTTCAATGACTGCAGTCTGTATAAACATTGTTTAGTTTGGTGTTACGTAACGCTATCTACAGTAATCTGTCACAACATGACTTAGATACTGCATGCAACAAAATGACACCATCGCCATCGTAGCTAAACCACAGTACCAACTATTAAGTTTAGAGGGCAGGGAAGAGGACCGCTCATGGTCGTCGATCGGAATCGAAGAATGGACCAGAATTTTAGGGTTTTAAAATAACTGAGTACAGTGGTGCATTTTAGAAGTTTTGATCGACAAATTGGCGCATTGCCCGCACTATATATCGAAGTATTAAAATGCTATCACTAGGTTTCTATATCAAGAACGCCATTGGCAGCCATCCTAAAAGTCCACCAAACCAAGTGGGAAGATTTGCAGGGGGGTGTCTGAGGAGCTAGTCATGATTGCTGAGGCAGTGAGCTACAAAGTAGGGGGTAGGCTAAATTATTTAATACTAATACTAATAGAGTTTTAATCAGATTTGCAAAAATGTTTTTAAAATGCCGAACAACATGCGATAATGTCAGTGACTCGCATTTATTCTCATTCAAATTCTGTTTTGGCGTCCAACTTGTTTCTCAATTTCGTTTTCAAAATCCTATTGAATATTACCAATATAACCGACAAAGCGCATGAAGCGACAAGGTCAAGCTGACCCAAGGACAGTAATTTGTCTGTAGTTTCTCATTTTACAAGAAAGACAGAAACGTGTATGATTTGTGTGTAAGGTCACAGAAAACCTCTTGAAATATCTTGGATTTAGTTCATTGATTGCATTAAATACTTACTTGATAAATGTCTTTAGCGCATGATATGGTTAAGTAAAGGTGATATATTAAGATATATAGCTTGGTGAAATTTGCCATGATTAGTACACATATAGTTCTAACATTATGCCATACCACATTCTTTCTGTCAGACTAAAGACATGTAATATCTTACTGTAGGACTGCTCCATATCACCATTCTTGTAATGAACCATACTGTATTTATTACCAGCTATAGCCCACAGTGTTTTTAATGTATTATTGTTGTACACACAGTTACTGAAGATCATAAACCATCTACAGTAGTAAATATACATTATGTTATATGCTATAAGACGATACGTGATCTTGACTTCCTAATTACTGCAGACCAATATAAGCGTGATATACTACTGTGATGTAGCAATACTGACATACCTGTTTCCCTTCATTTATTTTACAATGTTTATAAACAACACGGCGTTCATCGCACCAGGCGCTAGCGTATTTTCCCAAGTAACAAGACACTTACTGCTGTGCGCCGCAAAACGAAATCTCTTCAGCCAAAACGAGATCAATTTGCAACAGATCAAATTCGCTGATTAAACTGAAATATCCCTGCGACAAACGCAAAGTGTTTGCGCCGCAATTTGTTCGCTAATTGATCGAAAAAAAATGGTTATCAAAATTTTATCGATTTGGACAACATAACATTTTCATGATCTCATAAAACATTTTCGTTAAACAAACCAACATAATAGTCAAATTCCTGACTTACACCAAGTGGTGTATGTATTTCGAGCGAGGCTAAAATTATACATGTGACGTCACTAATTAGAAGCGTTCACTCAGTCCAAATGAGAGTGTCGCTCTTCAAACGTGCTACAATGTCAATGAGGCCATCATGTTGGCAACGAACACATCCAGTTTAATCTATGATGTTTCCCTTCCTACTTTAGGATTCCTGGAATTTTTTCTCTACGTTCCTGAGCTTTTGGAATGAAACCCGAAGTTAAAGTGACCACAGAAATTTATGAGAAGATATTTAAAGGTCTAGTCGACCGCCAACATGTGGTTTTGGCAATACTACAAAGCTTTTAAGACGTCTAATTGTCAGATTAAATTTTCATGACTGTTGCCGCAGGCGCCCGACGTCTTTTCGATCAGATGGTTCTTTTAACTTGTGTTTATCTCGCGATTTGGATCATGTTTCTGTCATAACAGTACACGGCTCATTAGCATTCAAACCTCGTGCACGAAGCCGCTGTCACGTATTAACAATACAACTAAATACTTGCAAGATTGTAATCTTTAGTTATGGCGAGGTTAATCGACATCATTTCCGCCAAATTAGATGATTTTGCCATCATACACCTCCTATGTTTTTTTAAATATTTACTGCATAGTTTCCCACGCTCGAAGACCCAGGCACACAGCTATTTCACTGTAGGACAATTCACGGAGTCGGGGTATACATAAATTCGAGTAGCGAAAGAAGTTTTACATGGGTATCCTGCATGGATCTGTGATTTACCGCGGGATGTTGCTGTCATTGCGTCTTATTAACGTAATAAGTGCGTCAGCAGTGTTGCCAAGGAGCCAGCTTTACAGGGGGGGGGAAACTGTTCGGACCAGGAGGTGGTGGTTACGCCCTTATAGAACATCTTTTGAACACTAATTCAAACATTATCTCTCCTTTTTGTATTTCTGGTTAGGATTATCACAAAGGTTGGGAACTGTTAACTATGATCAACGGCAAAATTTCCAAATGCAATTACTTCAAAGCAACACTTCGCGGTTTCATTAGACAAGGTGAATAATTAGTTGAGAAAATTTGTTTGACTTCCTCAGAAATATTAAGAAAGGATTAAATTAATTGGATGACCACACCCATTTAATGGGGACTTAGTAAATTTTGTCATTTGCGGTTCATTGAGCTATTTTTCAGACAGGTTTTGGGGCGCTAATTTAGTGTCGTTTACTTCTGCTGTAGTCTTGTTTGCCAGATTCTCAAGGTGTTATATCTATGGACCGATGTTCAGGAACAACATATGTGCAATGTTTACTGTGCAAAATAACATGAAATACTGCACACGTCAGCGGCAAATGTTCACATCACCATATGGTCGAATGACGCATGCGCTATGACTTGTGTGTTTACATTGCAAGCCAACTGTGTCTACATTGGCTCAGAAACTATCATATAGTTACTGAAACATGTCGTTCGCCTCGTGCGCAATGTCACACCGTGGGGACTGGACGTCAACAAGGAGAGGCTCGCAAGCTAATATTTATACTCGACATATACGCCATAATATACACCATGTCTTAACTGAACAATAATTATGTATTCAAGTTGAGAAATCCTTTGCGCCGTAAACATTACTCAGTCGAGCATCATAGCAAGAACAAAATAGAAGTGTTATTATTATTTAGATGATGTCTACGTATATTTATATCTACTCTTGCTTGAAACTTCAACTAATGTGTCATAATATATAGTTCTTTCAATATCGAAGTTCTTTATAAAGGAGTGTTCTTGTAGCAGGGAATGAGTTGATTTTAGCCATGTTTACGTTTGTACTTGTATGCGTGGCGAGCCAACGCCCGCGTTCATTGATAATCATGAGGAAGTCAATGTTAAAATGCAATAATGTTACGTCACACAAGAGATGTGCTAATACAACATCACTCTTGAGTACATCAAACATATTAACTAAAGTCTAAATATAAACTGAGAAATGAGACCACAATAACAACAACTTAAATATTACCCAATAATACATCAGACTGCTGTTTTGTTTTCAAAAGTAACATGCACGCGTGTATTCGAGTTATTGAAGACTTGAATTTTCATATGTTGGTTGACCTGATCAGCTAAATCAAAACACATGGTTGACCTAATCAGCTAAATCAAATTTGCTATTACAACATTGGCCCGAAGCAATGTCCAATTTTGTAACCCAGGAATAAAGAAAGTTTTATAAGATTGTGTCTTGGTGTAAGTTCTGTTTTACTGTTTGCAAATTCAGCTTTCCACTTCGTTGGTTTGAGTGAGGTATTTCTTCGCAATCTCTATTACGGCACGAATACTTTGTAACATCTAGAATCTCTAAGAATAACAAGCGTTTTTCCACAACAAAACACGTTACTGCAACAGCTCACGAAAATAACTTTCCACTAAACATTTATGATTCTGCGGAATTTCTGCCTACCATTTCTGCTATTTTTAAACATTTAAAATTGACGCTACATTGGTCAGTTAGTGAGCTAACAAGTAACTAAAAATAACGAAGCCATGACATTCTTATCTTGCTGTGGTTCAACCCAAATCAAACAAATCAAACTATTTATTCAATTAGATAAGTTGACGAGGAAGTCTTCCCTTCAAATAGCAGGTGTTTTCAGTTAAAATATGCATCATTGTTGAACAAGAGTACTCCCGTACACAATTATAACTAAAACTAGCCACAGTAAAGCAAGGTTCACTGTTCTGTATATATATAAACACGAGATACTTATTAACGCTAAATAAATCTATACTGTGAAAACTACCACTTATGATCCGTAACATCAGTATACTTGCAACAGTTTTATGTACTATAACAAAGGTTCTATATTTTTAAAGTTATTTTATCTGATGATTGTCTGGTGTACGATGCTATTAGTATTTCCCAGAATCTCTGGTTATTTTTTGCCATCACCAGCATTTTCGACCGAGTCTTTTTTATTGTGTACAAAGAAATAAAGTGAAATATTGTGACAGAATTTAAAGGGAAGTTTTAAAGGGGGTTCAATGTTTCAAAAAGAACAAATAGTTCGTAGGGAGAAGGAAAATCTCCCAATGTTTACAAAAACAGTTTAAGCTGACTGTCATATTTTATGGCTGTTTTCATGTAGGACGCTGATGCTAGGAGCTATTGTGGAAAACTGACGAACAATTGAAAATAACGACTTCCCAAAAAGTGCTGACTTTGCAGACACAGGTATCCCTTCCCTCTGATTTATGAATTATCTGTAATCTTGCCATAAGGATTTGATAGCCATATGCAAGTATGTTGTTCAATGTCAATATCTCTATTTTTGATGGAGCAACTTTTTTTTGAAAGTCACCAAGTCATTGCGTTGGCGTTGTGTGTGAAACACACCCAAGATTGGGACATAACACCTGCTTCACTGAGTGATCATTCTTTAGGAAACTGATCATTTCTCATTTTAAATAAGTATGATAACTTCAGACAAAGGACGCTTTTGATAACTATGTATGCACTGTAATTGAGTTGCTCCTCTTCAATTATTATTTTACATTTATGCCAGACACTATAATTAAATTATATTGTAGAACTATCGTCAGCGATATAACGCTACTAATCATCCGCATAATATAGGAGTTTGTCTTCTTGCTTAATTGGGAAATAGTCGTGCTTTGTTAGCAATCGTTTGTTTGAGAAATTCGAATTACAACAAAAAAGATTGCGGTCACATGTTATATGCAGAAGGGAAATATATGACCTCCCATTTGGGTGCAGTATACTATGTGTGTGGTCAGTAGTATAGCAGGCTATTTCCTATACTGATGTTCCGGTGTCTATACAGAACAATTACGCCTGATAACGAGGCTGGTGTAAATGTTATCTTTATCACACTGAGGCTCCAAACACTGCAATTGTTGGTGGTTTTACGGAACGGAAAATTTAGACTAGTAGCATTTGTGTCTACTAATTTCTTATTCAATAATTTAAATTCACATTTGCTTCTTAGGAATGAAATAGTGTTACTGTTTTGAAAAAAATTACCAAAAACTTCACCAAAGCAAATTACAACACTATTTTTATTTACGATATTTCTATTTTCTAAACAATACATACAAGAGGATTTTCTAAACTGACTTTTCTATAAAAGTGAATGGTGCGTTGTTACTATAGCCTAACTAGGTTTCTGGGAACCGCAAAACTGCGCAGAAAACGGCATTTAATAACCACATCACCATAACCAAATTTATCATGGGGTCTTCCGCAAAACCGAGTTAAATTTTAGGCGAACCGCATCATCGCAAATGTTTAGGCCACCCTCTTATAAAACTCTAGCATGACTAGGATTTCATGAAAAAATAAGCAAACAGGGAAAATTTACATGTTTTTTATAAAACTTGCTCACGTGTCACTTTAACTTTCCTAATAGACCTTTTTAATAATGACGTAGAGTGAGGAGAACGTGATGTTACACGCGATCTGATTGGTTCGTCAAACGCA
>JAOTOK010098952.1:2808-14717 GCA_025770025.1 Virgularia gustaviana | reverse complement strand
CCTTCAATAGACAGATATAGATACGACCGTACTCAAAAATTTTTTCCATGCAAAACTGCTTAGAATAATAATAGCTGTCTTTCAAACGTAGAGCAGGTGTATAACTGTTGGAGCGAATCAAGTCATGCATTACAAAGTTGTGAATTTTTTATCAGTCTATCTGGCAAGCATATGACATTTTGGCTGTGATATACTTTAGCACGCTCGGGTCGCTGGGCAATTACTTCGTAACCAGGATGACTATATATTTTTATAAGTCGTACCGGTAAACAGGAAAACTAGTATACGTCCTAACATGCTTCACATGAGGTCCCATCTATTGTAAATTCTGTGTCAGAAGTCATATAAGATGAGCAATACAGAAGATAAAGATAACGACTGATGTGCGACTTCGATGATTAACATCAGGAACAGCGATTCCAAACCCTTGAGGGCCAAGGCAGAATCGTCGTGAACCAGTGGTAATATTAATTGTGTAACCTATTATAAGGTAAAGCTATTTTATATAATTTTTGTATTGTTGTATTATTCAACTCAGTTTCGTAATTCTTTACATGAGTATCGTAGATCGTTTACGTACATTCCATATATAAAAAATATAATAGCACGGCTCGATCAAGCCACTCTAAACAACAGCACTAATCTAATATACTATTCATAACATACTTATAACCCCTATGTGTAATTTCACTGAACAGAATTTACTATACGATTCGGGAAGTACAGTCACATAAGCGAGACTGTATTACTCGAGTGCTTTCAAATTATGTGAAATTGCATGAATCTGTATTTCATTCTAAGAAACCGCCATACTATGTTTTATGAATCTGCCACGTTATAAAAATATATAACTTCGATATCTTGATGGCCACTTGTCTGAAATTTAAAGGAAGTTCTCGTGCCACACGCTCTCGACAGCGTAATTGTAAAGTTGCTAAACTCGTTTATGTAAATACCCCGTAGTTTACTTTTCAACATTGTTATTTTAATCCTTACATGTACATATGTTTGGATGTTCCGTACAATATTATTTCTTAAGGGTTCTAGTCTGTTCGAACGTTTTTCTCACACTTATATACACATGTAACATACACAATATCTATAGGATGATTAAATTATGCACATAGTAAAAATTCAAGGGATTTTTAGGTTTTTCAACATGGGTTATTGCTAGGTATATAGCAAGGGTTTCTCCTATGCTCTGCATTAGAAAGTGCTATATTAACAAATAGAGCCTTGAAGAACATTACATATTGAAGGGACATCTTTTGCATAACCACCCGTACATCATGCGTACAATATGTGCGTATTTCTGAACTATAGTTCATAACAGTGCGTAGAGCAGTGCTGAGTAGCTGCATTGGTGCGATGCGCTGGATCAACGTAATATTTATGACAAATTTAAACATCTCTCTAGATTTTTAGTAGTACATAGGGAGTAATTTATGATGTAAGAAACTAACTCAACGATGTTGCCATTTCCATGACGAAAGATAGACGGATTAAACTGACCAGTGTTATCTGAGCGTGCAAGGCCGGGAATGAGATTCAGAACTAGTTTGTCTAGATAATTCGGGGCGAATAATTAGCAAACGATTGGTGTTGTATTTCCTATGTTTACCATATGATTTGACTTTGTTTCAAATACAAAATTTCCTGTTTTGACGATCCGGATAGAAAATACCCGTTCTACTCCTTTGCTCGCTCATAATTCTTCGTTCAAAGTTCTGGGCACAAGATTTTTTGAATTAGCTGTACATGATTATATCGTTACTCAAGTATCAGGTTCCGGGAATTGGAAATTATTGGCTCTTGTTAAATTATTAGATATACGTCTTGAGAAAATCATGTGTTATTGTCGTTGTTTTGCTTGCAATAACTCTCCAAATAATTTCCTAAAGTATTAATTAATATTGGCGTGTGTGAATTGCCGTCGAGCCAATTAAATTATAGGATGAATAAAATAAAATCGTAATAAATACAGCCACATGACAGGCTATTATCATTCCCAGAATATTCTATGAAAAGCATAGCTTGAAACTTAACACTGCAATTCACTACATTTTGTCTTTGTCTGAATTAAATTCCCTTTATGTAACTCAGACAAGATCGGATTGATTATTAACTTAGTAAACCGCAAATAAGACACACATTTTGATATTACATAATTTTGGAAAAGTTGTCACTTTTAGAAATTGGCGGTGTAATGTTGATGGATGGATCATATTCAACGATGTTTAATCATGAATCACACAGGCAATACAAATTGATCTTACTTAAGCCCAGGAGTTTGTCTCGTCCCGTGTCTGTCTGGAATCATAAATCAACTCAATCTCATCAAAGTGTCAAATTTGGTTGAAGACTTTCGCTATGTTGCTCTTAGCCTACTAAGTATAAATATGCCATTAGGTTGAGTGCGTTATTGTGACTTCAAAGGTACGAATAGAGTGAGGCCCAAGTACTTGTTGGCATCAAAGCGCATTGACGTGAATGACGTCAAGCGATAGGCTTAAAATATCGTATCGGAATTTCAAATAAGCTCTTGCATAAATGAATTTAATTTTTACACTATATATTTAATTTATCTATTTACTATAGGCTATTGAGAAGATTTTTGAAATGATTAGTCCAATATAAAGTTGAATCATGTTCTAGAATATGTCGGTAATAACCACAAAGAAAAACTAATTAATAAAGTCCCACCTATATATATTTGTCCCTGAAATTCCATATAGCATTAACGAAAACTCATGCATCACGCTAGATCACGCTATTATAGAGGGAGGATTTTTTGTAAGAAAGTGTTAACGTCTATTATAAAAAGGTAGATGACGCAATAGGTAACCTTCTACAAACGCGAAAACTCTCACAAGCGCCGTGGTCCCCGCAACAAGCTTTTAGACGGCTCCTTCAGTTCGTGAAGTTGCTACAGGCTTGTGGATATCAACTTGGTTGGTTGGTATTATAAAGTTGGTGGTTGCAGGACGCTATCAAGATGTTAGAAAAACTTGTGGCAAGTTTGTTGAATGAACACATGCAAAGACATCGCACTCGCAGAGCTTAACACGTCTGTTGCGGCTTTCCAGGCGTGTAGCTTATATATAAAGGTGAAAAATCTTTTGCAAAATAGTGTTAACCTGGGGTAGAAAGCTTATAAAAGAGCAAAGAAACATAAAATAATAATTATAGCGAGCTTTTATCTATTTTTTTCACTTACTTAGAAAGTTTTTGACGGCTTGCTAGCGTTAAAACGTTGTTTCGTGGGTTTCCATGAACTGATTTGGTGGCATTTTGGATTTTCTTGCCAGTAAAACCACATTTTATTCAATCCAAAGCTTCCCTGGACCTAGCAAAACAACCAGGGCATCTAGAAGATGTTTCCTACTGTATATCCTCGTATCTAGAAGTGATTTATATTGGCCGCTGTTTTGGCTTTATGAAGAGGTTTTTCAAGTAGCTACCGAACGGCAAACCCGCCAATTTTGTTTTTGAAAAAGCTTCTTGTTTATCCCCTGTTGTCCTGATAAATGTCCCTAGTTATTCTATATCGCCCAAAACTGTACCAAAAGCTCTTATTTTACCACTATTACCACTAATAACCCCATTTTATCTCCTCATATCGATCGTGATTTTGCCGCAAATTATATCCATTGTCAAAATGAGAACTCACAAAACGTATATTATGAAATACGGTTATAATAATAGACACAAGACTTTGGTATGCACACTACAGCAATTACTATGGTAATCGATCACATCCGTTGTGAATAACTAACAAAGTATACTGTGTCCCAAAACTCTCCCCGCTGAACTATGAGCCATAACGGTGTAGCATGTTGCCAATTTTCAGAAAAAAATGTAAGGTGTGACTGTTACGGCAATGTACAGTAATGTAATGAGGCGAGACGGAGATTTTCACTTGTCTAAGTTTTCCGTACTGTAACTTATTTAAAACATATTAATTTGATTTCCAAGGTATGCACATCTGGGAAATTCCTGTAAAATACCAATAATAAACACGTCAATTTCTTTGTTATTTGTGTCAACAAAGTTGGTTATTGAAAACAAATGCAACAGGGTGAACAGGCTTATAGTCGAATGCTGTTTTCTAAGCACAAATCAAGCACAGCAATGAAATATTTTAGATTCTTTTTCCTATTCCAATTTCATGGCGTACTTCGTATGGCTTATTTGCACAATGCTGAACAACATTTGCCCAACTACATAAAACATAGTTTATGGGCTGAAAGCTGCAGTCAGAATCAGATCGTCCCGCCATTTTGCTTGCAAACTGCATGTGCTTACTGCTAAGTGGTTGTTTGTTGTTCATACACCATGTCGTGACAGTGTGCCTTTCACAAAAATAGATTACCAAGGATATCTTAAAGGTGGTCCAGTCCGTAGGTAAACAGCGGCTTTTTATAATACACATATTTCAACATTTTCATACGTATAGCTTTATAATGCAACAAATTGGCGGCAACACATCATTACATATTATAATATTTTAACATATTTCCCTGCTATACAATAAAACATATATGATCAAAGATACATTAATTTGGCGACCAAGATCACAAAACTCGGTTAATTTTCGAAATTCGTAACTGCATGAGACCCATTGTGCACAAGCGCAGATTGGACTGAATCTTTAATTAATGAACGAAAAAAATTCATGTTATGTAACCGAGCGATTTTATGGCGTGATGAACTGAATCTTGGTAAACACAATAAAATATGCAAAACTTTCACAATTGAAATTTTAACCTCAGACATTTGGATAGGTTTTAAAATCGCTTCTTTATTCTTAACATTTATACAAATTACACTGGGATAATAAAATATCATAATTCGATGCGAGCATTATTTTGGAAACATTCTAACTTCTTGTGGGAAATTGTAGTGCTCTAAACAAAAACTCTCAATATTACCAGAATGTCCACCAGACCATCAGCATGTTGATTATTTACTTGCGTATTTGTGAGAGATCTGTGGTTATTGGGTAAGCACAGTCACGTTTTGGTTTGTCTGATTTAATTTGTAACATATTACAAATTGTCCATATCCATAAACACAATGTTATGAAATACGAGAGGTTGGTGAGAAATGAGAATACATTTGTATCAAGAATATCTATTAATTTGTTTAGCGAGTAATTTTGTTTCGTTCATGACAAGAGAACTACACTCGTTATATGAAAGTTATCGCCATGTTGATCAGCAGACAAACTTCGTCAGGAATATTTCTGCCATGAATGATTTCATAACCCAAGTAATGTATTAGAGTGTAATGTGTGCAATAATGCACATTTTCTCGTTAATATGTCTTTGTAGATTGTATTGCAATTACCGTAGGGCGTAGATACAGAGATTGCCAGAGAATATTTCTCAGCTTTCGCATCCAGTTCAGTGACACAGGAGGGAGAGGCAAGGGGAGCAGGTATCCCCATGTTTTCCATGATATTTGCCTGACGTGCAATTAGCCAATACACTGAGCGCAGTGATGGTGCCCACGGGCGACGTGGTAACAAGGCGGCAACAGAATGCACTTAGTAACCTCACAAGCCTTGAAGACCTCCACAGCAAGTTGTTATTGTGTTGATAATAAGTTGTTCATTCTGCGGACTGGCCACAAGGTTATTATAACAATTGATTATAGTTTCGCTGTCATCAACTTGTTAATAACTATATAAGAATTTACTACAAATTTGTCCCGAACACACCCTGTTGTGGCTTTGTCAGATTTTCGGGCGTGGATTACAAACCATGCACATCACACTTCTTCCATGTAGGTCTTTATTGTGCGCCTTTAGCCAGCCTTTGAAATAGGTCGAATTTACTTGCAGATTCTTTTATAGTTTGTGAAATAATTTTCCAACCAATTTGTTAACCGTTTTAAAAGTGATTTTTTACCGCTAGATGAAGTGCATTCGATGACCAACATCAGCATGGCCGGTTTAATTTAGGTATATTTTGAACAATTAAGCGTTCTGCAAAGTATCTAGCACGCTAAGTATGTAGTTATCAGTTATGTAACGTTTAATTACCATATTTCAAAAAAAATTGCGCTGACCACTGTGCCAAATAGGTCTAGGACGAGGTTGGTTAAAGCCGTCTTTGGGAAAGTCGATGTCTTAATTTAACGGTTAACGTCACCCAGCAAGTCGTTGACTGAAAACATCGCTGCGGAGACGCTGCGGACTTAATGGCGGATGGGCGTTTGATTCGACGGAGATTTGGGTACAATTATTATAAAGTTTAATTAGCAATATAATGATTTTTATATAGTATTAGGATTAGTATTAGTATATAGTATATATTAAAATGTATTACTGATATAGATTTTACATAGCTAATTAAAGGTAGGTTACAGCGGCTAACGTAATTAGCTGAACACTTTTTTTACATTTTGGTCTTCAGTATTTGTGAAATATTGTATACTAACTGAAAATCTAACCTCGTTCTGGTTTGTTTTGCTCTAAAATATCTATAAGGCAGAGTTTATAATTCATGAAAACTTTCAAAGATGAAAATTTTTACAATGTTTATATCACCGGTGTCCCCTGGCCTATTTGTAATGAGCAGAAGCGATGCGCAGAAGCGACTGTGACCTACCTTTAATATTTTGACATTTTAGACCATGGCGTCTTCTTTACATGGCCGCAAATATTCATCTATGCATGATGATTCCATCTGGTGTAGAGAATATATTATATAGACATGTAACGACACATTGTTTAAATAAAACACAGTATCATCTATTACATAGCTTTTCCACCTGCTTTAAGTTAGAAAACGATTTTTATAGCATACTATTCTACCTGTTAAGGCACTATAGGAATGTCACCACATGCTGCTAAATTAAGCTGTTTAAAAATCGTAGATAATGTACGCGCGTGTGTTGTCTGCATGTAGGTATACCTCGCTACCGTTTTCAAATTTCTTGCGAATTTGATATTTAAAATCTCCAAAAACGTTGCAAAATATACATTATGACAACATATACTCTTCCCTAACAGAATGCAAGTTATTCATCTAGCCTCGAGTTCTGTAAGAAAATTAGCTACTTTTTCCATATTGGGTTGGTACTTATATTTCCTAATGTCGTCTGATGGACTCCAGCAGATTGATTTAGCTAATTGTGGGTCGCCGAATGAGCAGCTCACATATCAAACAGTCTGGATAGTCATACTTGTCAACATGACATATTTGTACATTATTTCAGTTCTTTTCGGGTTGTCAACACATTTTCTTTAAGCGTGTTTTTGAACTTTCGAGACTGATGAGCATAAAGCATAAACTAGCTACATGCATTTTTTGTAATCTAGGAGTCACACGTATGTTATTCTTAAATATCTGAATAACTAACAAAATAGGCCTTTCTTGCTATTCTTAAACATCTGGAACTAACAAAATAAGTCTTTCTTGTATTTTTTAAATATGCAACCATATTAAGGTGACAAACAATTAAGTAATTCAGCTGCTGGGAAGTCTGGTTTATAGTCGATCAGATCGAGAATCATTGGAATGCTACAGACTTCCATTTTGTGGTCTATCTAGCAACGTTATGAAAATGCATTTGACCACAAGTCGCTTATATTTTTGATGCTATGTTCTTGTAACTGTATGTACCTTGGGCTGGGTGTAGCTTTTGTAACTTTTGTTTGCTTCGATGTGAATGCAATAAGTCACATGTCACAACAGCTCTTTACAACAATTACCTATCGTGTCATCACATTTATCTCATGTGAATTGTATTAACGTAGCTAATGTTACTAAGCATTGCACTCTTATTTTTCAGTGTTCATAGACGATGGCGAAAGTCGACTGGTCACCGGACCTGAACCAGTCCTTGATCGAGAAAGTCCGGTGTGGTAAGTCACCAACTCCAAAAGACCGCCGTGATCGACTATCATATGGCCTGAACAAGACTGATGAAGATGGCAAGAACAGAATCCAAAGTGATATTCTCGACAGTTTGAAAGAAAAGGACGGTATTCCTCCGTTAGTCTACCCACAAGATTACATATTTGACATTGCGCATTTTCGCACAAACGGGAACTTGGGTGAGCTGATCGATGATATGTCTAATATCAGCAACCCAGAAGAGAAATTTGAGATGGTGAAATCAGAAAATAAGATTCTCCGCGAACGGTTAAATAATGCCCTCCAACGTGAAATGAAAGCCATTAAAACGTTTCAAAAGCTGTCAAACGAAAATAGGTTACTTCTGCTAAGGCTGAAAGAACAGACTGGTGCGAAGAAAGATCTGTCAGCAAACGGTGAGTATGGACTATATGGTTGCGAATCATGCAGGCGATGACAAATACTACTTAGCTAGTACTTATATAGGCGTCGTGCATACCTGCCTAATCTTGGTTAAGCATCAATCTCGTTCTTATTATGTCCCCTCAGTGCTCGGTGAAAATAAATGCAAAAGCAGGTTTCAGTAGTTTCCCCCAAGTGATTATCAAATGTTGAAACTTCTTTTGATTCCCCCATCGGGGTAAGGAGGAGTATATCTCCCAGTTTCGTTTTGTATCCGTATGGATGTTATGGATACTTCTATACCTTGCCTTTTATTACATAGTCTTATGGGATTCGTACTACTACTAACTTCACCGATGTTAATATCATTGTCTTTTGGTGCAGTATAATAAAACATCGATTAGACATCTTGTTCTCGTTGCCCATCAACAAATAGGTCGTTGATTGTCCTTTAGTTACTGAAAGCCATTCAATATTTGGCTATCATGATCGATTTTTAGTGAGTGAAAGCAATTCAGTCGTCGTTAAAAGATCATGTCTACAAAATATTAGCCTTGAATAAATATGACTGAAGGATATATGGTCAGTATTTTAAGTGAATCATTCCCATTCTATATCCCATTCCTAACTATATGTGTCCTTCTACTTTGTATATTAATCGAGACTAGAAAAGAAGTATTTCTATTCATAAGCGTATGAAACTACTAAATACCAAAAAACAATTAGGCATATAAGGTTTCACAAATGTCGGTGATATGATCACGTTTCTTCTTCAACTCGCGGGCCTCGCCCCCAATGAATGATAGATAACAAGGAGAGGTCTGCATAACGTAACCTAAGTATGATATAGCCTAATAATCCAGTAAGGTTGTTGTGCGGCTGATATAACGATGATCAGTTTTTTGCCGGCGTTAGATTGATAGCAGTATAGTTTTGATTAATATTTAGTTGTAGCTCAGTTGAGTGATGAAGAAGTCGTAGCCATGGCAGTATAGCGCTTGATTATGGACACCATTCACAATTAAATTTCGATTATTCCGCGAACCTATGGGTAAAATTACCTCTACGATTATTTAAATTGAATCATTGCGATTTCTTTGACGACATGATATGAAGACTATAGATTGGACGTACGTGATGGAGATGGCCGCACCTGCTCCGTACCTTTGTGTGGCGTGGCCAGTTCAGTATTACCTCATTATCAAGATAAGACATATAACTAACATAGTCCGCAACCGGGTCTTATAGGATCCTATGGACCCTATAGGATCTTGTACAGGATCCTACAAGATCCTACAAGACCCCACAAGATATATGGTGTTTTGCTTATATGATATAACTAACGACAGATATAAGTTCATGATTATCTCAAATATTTTTATTAACAGATACCAACCACGAATCAAGCACATTTGTGAATGGCAACTCACCAAATAACAAACTACGCGATAATGAACATAGAAAACATATTCAAGCCAAGTTAGAAAACAAGAAAATGATAATGGTGAGCAAAAGTACGTCTACGTCGGACTTGCAAAACGCCACGCAAACACAGAGTACCCAAACTACGGATGTTTGTGGAGAAACCAATGTTCCTCGTGAAAGTCTTGCTGCAGGAAAACACGAAAAATCGAAAGAAACCAAGTCTCGGAAGCATGACATGTCTCTCAAGAAGCGAAGAGCGTTGCTTAGTAAAGCATCGAGTTCGCCAAACATTTTTGAAGGTATACTTTATTACTTACTGATATGTCTAATTTATAATAGCGGGTTTACGATCGATAACTTCTAGCACGCCGTCCTGATGAATTAAATCGCGTGCGTTCACAGTTTCTTGAATTGGTTAAATGCAATGGGCAATATAGACTGACATTACCGATTATTCCCATTGACCCCTTACCCTCGTTTCCATGCTAATTTCATTTACTTAATTTGAAAAGCGTACGAAAGCCAATATTTGACGTTTTCCAAACAAATATGTTTGCTGTTGAGCTCAAACTTAATTAAAACTACAGTTGTAACCCTAATTATTATGTAGCTACCCAACATGAAAACGAGGCTATTGGGTGAAAATTGAATAATTGGTAAGGTCTATTCCAGCTGTTTTCAAATATGCATGCAGGGAATGATGTGGGAAGGGAAGTATATAGCATGCAAATTTCGCGTTGCTTAAAAATGAAGCGACATCTATACTTTTGCGGATATTTGAATTGGCAAGCATAAGGTACCCCTTTCCGTATTTTTTGTAGACTACTTTTATGATGTTCCGAGAAAAAATACAAAAACGTTTTGTGTGTCCTTTTTGCAATAATATATAACAATTCAGAATGCATGTCTCAGATGTTGAACAATGATATTTCCAAAGTGCCCTTGGAAAGGCAAGAAGAAACAAGAGAAACGAATCGTAACTCCTCACATTCGTTTTATTTTCGTCATTTGTATTCCCAAATCATAACGGACTATCAATGTGTTCCGTGAGTTGCAGAACTCTCGATTCTTCTAGCGGTATCCCGGCAAAAAGGCGGGATGGAGTACAGTTTTAATTACGGAGAAGTATAGCTTTTCGTTTTCTCAACGTGTAGTTGTTATTTTAGTTAGAATTGCTAATAAAAGTCGATATACAAGAAATTAGATGATATAGAAATCCATACTGTTTTGTTTACATTAGACTATGAAACAACTAAACCAAACCTGATAAAAGGCCGAGCGAGGTCAGCAAGCTTTGGAAGTGAATGTGATCAAAACAATAATGTTCAAAATCAATTGGATTCAAACACTTCACCACAGATCAGTTCGAAACCTGGTGAGAAAAAGGTTCGATCGTTTCCAAGTAATTTAGATGTGGTTGACGAAGAAGCGGATCACTGCCGGGACATCAAACAAGAACATGGTCAAACCACACGCAGTTCCTTTTCAAGTGAAGGCAATATGTCAAGTAAGTCATACAGAAATATTTTATAATCTGAAAATGTACAATATGAAATGAGATGGTGATTGAGTAGAAACAACCACCGAGTAAAAATCTACAAGAAGGAAATTTTGCCAAAAGCTCCGCCAAGATCTTTATAACTTGTTTTTAAACGTAGTTTTACGCGAGACATATTGGTGCCAAAATTTTTTTTTGAAACCATTACAAAATATCGCAATACGTTGCGTAACCAAAACCTCACGCAGAATGTTAGCTGTGGTAACGTGTGTTACATGACACCTAACTTTTGCATTATCTAACATCACGTTATATCTGACGTAATGTTATCAGCGTTTACTAGACCAAGAACCTATTATGGAGTTCTTTTTGTATCATACTTTCTGAATTTTCCACTTTTTAGATTACAGCGTTTGTGACGCATATTTGATGAATATGACGTCACAAGGTTGCAAGTTCCTAGACATGTGATAACGGTCACTCTTTTTAGTGAACGATTCGAAACAGGCTTATTCTTAATAATTGCATCTTTTGTCTTACGTACATTTGCACTATGTATCTTTTCCCTTTGCTCTTTTCTTCCTAGGACCGCATTCAACATCGTCAGACTTTGAAAGCAACTCACCATGTCCTACACCTACACCTACACCTACACCTACAGATGAGGTAATCTAGATTCAATGGGGGTTTTTTTGAACATCCATCGTTTGTACCACATA
>JAOTOK010098730.1:0-14735 GCA_025770025.1 Virgularia gustaviana | reverse complement strand
AATTAATCTAATAATTTAATTTATTAATTAATTTATTTCTTTAATAAATTTTTAATTAAAAATTTAAAATAAATTAAAAATTTTTAATAAATTTTTAAGAACTATAGAAACTATAACTGCAATTGATCTTTTTTGTATGGTGGTGCAAAGATGACTTGAGACGTTATCTTTAACTGATAAAAAAGATATTAGAATACTCGTTTTAATGAATGTTACTATTGATTGTAATTTCCATAGAATAATTCACTATTATAGCTGTGAGACCTACATGGGTAGGTAACATTTTTTCGGAATTGATCGAATGCATTAAAATCACGTTATTATTTTTTTAGAAACGGATGATGTCTTTAAAATGTTAGAAATGTGTCCTTGGAGCAACTTGGACCACGACGAACTATGTTACGGTGAGAATAAGCATCCTTAAGTTACTATACCATGGCTATACATGTTGAGTTTCTGTGAATGCGTACAATGGAGCCTGCTAGCCACAACAGAAGACCTCGTATATACTGGGTTATCTTGCAATACATATTTGTGCCATATTTATATTTTCACGGCAACAACACAAAAATAGGCACACGATGTGTGCATGTGCTCTCCGGTTCTATTCAGCCGCGTCGTCGTTACTAGGCTGATATGTTCTGGATCGGTCGTTACACTTCCCGACAGTTCACGCGTAGAGCGTCACACGTGACGGACGACATCAATTAGATGTACCGAAGAGCGGACACAAAAATGTACACATATTTACTTTCTATAGAAAGTTCCTACAACGTCCTTTATCAACCGCGTTCGTGTTTATTTGCGTAACAATTTCCTACCGTAATAATATTTCCTCATTTCCAACCGTAGAAGTACAGTGTATCCTCGACAGCCTTAGTCCTGCGACCTGCGGACGGTTACATAGCATAGCGGCTGCATGCCGATCACCACCAATCACAGAGAAAGGATCAAAAGAGAAGCACCAGATATCTACTAATCAGAGAACCAGCCCAGGTGAAATAACAAAAGCATCTCGGGTATCCAGGGTAATATCAACATGTACCCCAGAGAATTCTCAGCAGCCCTTTACACCACCATCAAACTTCGTGTTGACCAATGAACCAAACAATCAAGAGCAACAACACGAAGTGTCTTCACCAACGTACAGTATTTCAACCAGCACATTCTCAGCCATGTTACAATCCCCAGTACTGACTAGTTTTACCTCAATGAAACCAACTGGAACACCTCCTCTAATTTTGCCGAAACCTGTAGCACCATTCCATTCGCCCAATCTGCGTCGCCTGTCACCAGCCCCGCTTCTTTTATCCCCCACGATTCCGTTACCCTCCTCTCCACTACCCGTCATTTACCCTCGACCACCAGTGGTGTCCCGACAGGCCCCCGTTATAACAGTGCGACCGAACGTCGCTAACGCTGCTGCTGTACCCCTAAGTAACATCGCGCCCGGACAAAACCAACTAGTTACCAGTCTGGTGGGGATAACAGGGCCGCCATGTTTTCACACAAACGCAGTGCGCGTAATTAGTGTACGCAACGATGTGGGCAGTGAAGGACGTTATCAGGATAAAGATGATGGGACGCAGAAAAGAAAGACAGTTCCGAGTGGTTACATGCTGTATTGTAAAGAACAAAGACCATTTTTAGTGAGGTAAGAATTCGGTTATTCATAACTAAGCATGATTGAGTCGTTGATTGGTTGGTTAAGGAAAGTTTCCGAATTCTGAGTGACTATATAAATTAAGTAAGCCTGCTCAGCAATTGGCTTCTGTAGCTCAGTTGACAGAGCGCTGCACCCAGTTGTACCGGAATCGCAGGACCGCTGGTTCGTCTCCAGCCGGACTCCGAAAGGCTTACAATTGCATTATTGCAACTGCTCACGGTTGGTCTTTAAAATTGTTTATAAAAGTTCACTGTGAAACACTGTGTAAGGCTGCGTAACAGTGTGTAATAGCGTGTAACACTGCGTAACTCGGTGTTGCTATAGTGATCTGCGCCATTCTGTAACACTTGCATGTAACATTGTTACAGAAATACGCTCAAAATAACCATCCCTAAATCGTGCATGGTATAGAAAAATTGGTAGGCCAGCCCATGCCTATGGTCTAAGTTGGAGAGTTATGAGAATACAGTTGTTCATATTGGTGTACGTACGTTTTATAGAGAAAACCGTGATCTGTCGCCTGGGAAAATCACAAAACTTCTTAGTGAGAGATGGAATCAATTAAGTGATGCCGACAAACGTCCTTACCAGTAAGTACATCATTGTGTATGGAAGTATCTCAGCCTTGAAGGGGGAAGGAAATTTTGCACTTTTGAGCTCTTTTTGAAAAAAAATCCTGGTATATATTATATCATTTGAGAGCATTTCGAAACAAAACAGTGATAGATATAACACACGATAGTCACGATAGTAGTTAGTACGCGATATTCGACAATTTAGAAGCCCAAAATATAAACGAAGCTTTTGTTTACGTTACGGTGTCATTTACAGCCTGTTTTACACCAGTCAATATCTGCCGCTCTTTTTCACGAGCTTCCTTGTGTTCAAGTTCAATTAACGTGTTTTCTAACCAGAGATTCTCTCCAAAACGAGTAGAACAAAAAAATAAAGGGCATTGTCATCATCGTACACGCGTCTTTTTCCTACAATGATACGTGTTCAAAAATTGGCTGGGAATTCGCTGAGAATTCGCTCAAAAAAATGCTTTTTCCTGGTTAGAGAATACCATATAAAATAAATTTGTAGAATAAAAACGATACAATTGTTTAATATTTAGAGAGGAAGCGATGACATTGAGACAAGATAAAAGTGAGTGGAAGATAGAGGGCCCTTTTTGATGATGTACCAATGGAACTATTCACGTTGTGTGGTATGACCGTTATGGAAAACTTTATGGTGCAACAATTGTGCCTCCAGATGGAACTTTAATAATTTAATATTAAATGTTTAAGTTAAATGAAAAGCAGCCAATAAAAAGTTGTAATTTATTCTACTAACAATTAAGCTGTAACTCTTCTGTGTGGCAACTGGTATGAATCCCACTTACTGTATTCTGAATTCCACCCACTGTATTCTTCAACACACTGATCACTAATCACTGGATTGTAGATGTCATGTTAATACACCCACATGTTAATACACCCCACCCCCAGGATCCAACTCCCCCCAGCTCCTGGATCCCATATTTCAGATCTAAGTTCCTTGGGTTAATATTGCACTAGCTAGTCATCCAATTCCCACTCTCTGATTTCTAGTCTCTGGATTATGGATCATACCACGTCCTGGATTCTTATTGCCAAAAATTTCTTTATAATGAGTTTAGTATTTTTAACATTTTTTATAAGAAGCTCCCCTGATCCTGTTAATGAATAAACTTCCAAAAATAAAGTCCTAGTACCGGACTGAGTATTTTTAATGTGGTTCCCCATGAAGTCTGATTTACCTCCAGCAGCATGCTACCCTATAACTGGAATTTTATCAAAATATCACATCACCATTATCACTATATTAATTGCAAATTATGTTAGCTATAAGATTCAAGCTGGTCTTCAAAAACTTTTTTATTTAATTCCTATTATTGACAATTCAACATGTTGCTATATTGTTTATCATGGTATAGCATCCAATCTCTAGGATTGGTTACACCATGTTAATCCATCAAGTTAACCTGGAGGCCAGCTCATTTGACGTCCTCCGATAACATGAACATGAAGATGAAACACTGACTGTCCTCCATTTTGACCATCATTGATTACTACAAGAAGTTCATCAAAATTCACTGTTGAATTGACAGCCACAGCTGTAGTGGTATATATTATGAGGGCTGTACATCTACTACAGTGCAACTGTAGTATGCTACTGTAGTTATGTTAAAATATTGATTTTGATATGCACCTTATATTAGAACACTAATCAACAGAAACATCTTGTATTTTTAGTGATATGGTTACTAATAGTTTGGTAGATTTAATGCTTACCAATTCTGTAACCAGACTCAGCAAGTCCTTGTTCTTTGGCAACTGTCTTAGCTGTGGCCATTAAATGTCCTAGCAACTAAGTGGATTGAAATACTCATGATTATAATCATACTTTGCTAGTAGGTCAAGGGTACACCACAACATACATACGTCAGAAAGGTGCTTTAATTATTAGATGATCGTTAGGTCCCATTACCTCAGTATCTGCTGGAACTGCATGAGATAAAGATATGATGGGTTTTCTTGGAATAACCAGAATATGCACAGGAGCTACTGGGTTTACATCTCGAAAAGCAATGCACTTTATAAGGAAAACAACATTTGGTTAAGAGGAGAAGCATAATTCATGAAATAATTTATATCCATGTATCATCAATACCATGCTACCATCACCATACTACTAGCACCATGCGACACTGACAGTAACAGAGCAAGAACCCTGCCCTGGCAATTGCCTGGAGTGAACTGACATTTAGCCACATCATGTGATGGTACATATACTATCCATTAATAGACTAAAAGACCATTTTTAGGCCAATAAACTAACTTGCCTTCTGGTCTTCGAAGACGATATCCGCTGGGATTTCTTTTCTGAGAATTTTTCCAAATATGGTATCCCCTGTGCCTGCCATCTTAGAATTTTCTGGAAATAAGGTGGTAGAATTCTTTGGTTTGTCACCACTATTGCTATTAAATAACCGTGCACTTATGGTGGTAACTCTTGAAATCTGCAAAATCCGGCGAGTGGTATGCGACAGAAGACTCACGCTCATTTCTCTCACACCAAAACAGTTGCAGAAGCACCAGTGCTATGGTACACGCAACACGCAGCCGCGCGCGGTTCAGATTTTTCTGGGGGCCTCTTGGGGGCCTGGTGTGGAATTCTTCACACGTGCGATTCCAAAATGGCGGATTTTTATGTTCGTTACTACGTTGGACATAAAGGGAAATTTGGACACGAATTTCTTGAGTTTGAGTTCAGGCCTGATGGTAAGAATGATCCATTTTAAATAGATAAACTAGTTTTAATGTTTTCAAAGTATTCTCATGGCTGTTTATACTTCCCATGTGCGAACAAGTTATGACTATTTTTCTCCTCAACTATTTTTATTTTAATTTTTATCATTCCTTGCCACTTGACTATTTTTATCCTTGTGTTTGGTGGTTTTTAGGAAAACTTCGTTATGCCAACAACTCGAATTACAAGAACGACACTATGATCAGAAAAGAGGTAAAATACTCCTGGGCAAAAATTTCTTTGTTGCCTTTCTACAAATTAAAATTTATATAATACGTTGTCACTGAACCGTTGTGACTTGTGACTTCTGTATCATATGATAAATGAAAAGTATTATTATAATAATTACTATATAAACATCTTGAATAAGTAAAAATTATTTATTGCTTGATGCCATATTATTTATTTGTTTACTTGTAAGAGAAATTAGAAAATGTTTACCAAGTATGCCCCTGAAAATTATTTCTACTTTTTTATGTATTTTTTATGTAGGCTTTTGTCTCCAAGAGTGTTATGGATGAGCTTAAAAGAATTATTGAGGATAGTGAGGTATGGAAAATGATATTAACCAAAGAATTACCCTATGAATAGTTGATACCAAAGTTGAAAACTGTAAGAAAATGTGTCATATAGTTGCCAGTTTCTCCCATAAAATTGGAAGAGTAAGTTACAGCGTTGCCAGCTTGTGGAAACATGATTATGCTTACAGTGGTTTCATTAAAAGATGGTTATCAGCAGTTTACCGCCACCTATTCTGCCTTATTCCGCCTAATGATTCCTTCACTCTAGACATTTCCAGGAGTCTCGCTACCATGCCACTCAGATGCCTATTGTTTCAACTCTGCCTGCTATTACAAAAATTAATGAAACCACTGTGCTTATGTTTCAATTTTTTTTTGTATTCTTGAATATTACATGTGGACCATTCCCTTTAGTGATTCTTGTACTGCCTCATACTATTAATAGGATGTAGTCTTAATTTTAACAAGCTTAATTTTAATCATTGAATGCTGTGGTATATTACGTCTAAAATGCCACTTATTTTTGTTGAAATTTTCATATTAAACAGGCAAGCTCACTAGCTCACTTGACTATTTTAAAATACTGAAGGAGCAGGGCTGCAGCTCTGATGTTTTTCGCATCATTATTTTTGATGAACAGTATCATCTTTTTCTTGGTAGGTGTTAAAGGAAGATGATTCCTTATGGCCACAACCAGACAGAGTTGGGCGCCAGGTATGATCAGATAATATTGGACATGGTTACTGCAAAACTAGTAGGAAGATCATGCAGTTGAGGGGAAGTTGCACCTCAAGTAGTATTTCCTTAATTCCCATGATTTTTACATTAAAGAGTCTTTACACTAGAGTGACTATTGGTCCAGCAACTCCCCAATCTTCTATTACTCCATCGTCAATTTTTTTTGTTTAAGTACAATCTTTAGCATCTTTAGGAGCTTTAAGCCATATGACAAGGGGTACTACTTCATTTCCCATAATCTTCAATTATGTGACATATATTAACACTCAAAAATATTTGGGGATTTTTTATGTATTGTTCATTTATAAGTCCAATAATATAAATAGTTTGGAAAATGCAATGTCTGTCATCAGCCAAGTCAACACAATTTCAACCTGATTAGCCAAGTCAGCACTGAGACGAATATCAACCAATGGTGTTCAACCTGATTTTTGTGGATTAAGTGTTCTTTATACAATATCATGATCATTTGTAGGAGTTAGAGATTGTCATGGATGGTTTACATATTGCATTTACTACGTCCAAGATTGGGTCTTTGGTTGATGTAAACCAGTGCAGGTAACAAATTGACATCTTTTTGGGAACAGTGTGTGTAGAAAAATTATGCATAAATATTTTGAAGTACATATTACAAACCAGTTACCAGTGAGACATTGAGTACTGTCAGTGGAATTTTTACTTGAAGTAGCTATGACATGAAATATGTAGTTTATTGAAGAATCATGAACAGTCCCACTTAAGTTCGTTATATGACAATTATTGTGTGGTGACGTCTTTTTGACTTCTTAAGTGCCTCATTGAAGCATTTGAGAATGTGGTGGTGAGGAGAAAAAATGGTCCATGCCTGGGAACGAATTTGTTGGTACTTTATGTCATTCATGAGAAGTATTTCTCATTTATTGGTTGAAACAGAATTGGGGTGAAACCAGTGTCACCTTTTTGACATAAAGTGCAGACAAATTGTTCCCAGGTGTGGACCATTTTTCGTCTCACTTCCGCATTCTTAAATGCTTCAAAAGGCACTTAACATCATTTCTTTCAAAAGTATGTCACCACACAATAAATCAATAATCCTCACATAATGAACTTTATGATTTAACAAAAATACTAAGGAAATGCAGAGTTTAGTTGTTTCAATAGATTGCTCAAGTTCCCTTTAGCAATTATTGTTTTCAGTTTCAATTTAGAAATTTTTTGTCTTGTAGATGTATGATATTTCCTATATATTGTATTATTTTCCTCTGCTCTAGTGATGCTGATGGTCTCAGGTGTTTGTACTACCTGGTTCAAGATCTGAAGTGCCTTGTCTTTTCCCTCATTGGTCTGCATTTCAAAATCAAACCAATTTAGAAACAAAACAACATATACCCACATCCAGGATTTTTACACAAGGCATAATTTTATTGATTTTATGTCTATGAACTGACTAAATGTTGGTGATGTTCGACCTCTGCAACGTAGTTGTCATGGAGACGTCGTATGTGTCACTGTTTCATTTATAAAGTTCTTTTTTGACAAGACTGAAATAACCCATACACCATCTGAAACTTATCGCGTAACCTACTGTATGTATATTATATTGTAATAGAAATTCAAAAGAACCCGTCTGAACGCGTCTTGTTGTGCAGGTGCGCACCTTGTGTCCACCTGAATAATGTCATGTCACGCAAAACAATCATCAATTGAGGATCAAGCAAACATAGCTTTAATTAAAAAAATTGTTGGAATTTTGAACATTCTCTGAGAGACCGCTGAAAACACGGAAAGGGATATGGCGGAATATCATGAACTGCGTGAACTCACGAAGTTCTGCAGGCCAAGTTGTTTACAGGGTTTGATTTGCGCATGCACTGAGGATTTGCATCACCGAGTAGTAATCGACGCAAGGAACGCAAGGTTAATACTTAGCAGACATCTTGTTGCTCTACATTACATAAACTTGTAGTGAAGGATGCAAAACTTTCAGTTCATACAATCATATAAAGAAGTCATATATTGTGTTTCCGAGTCGCGTTCCCAAGGAACGTATCCCATATTGTTCTAACCAGGCTTTTCACATAATCCGATAATGTTACAAAAAAATCCATTTTTATTTTGGCCAAGCGTATTATTATAAGCAAAGTTGGTAAACTATGAACCAGAAATTAACTTCGTTGCATTCATTGATGTCCGCAGTCCGACTTCGACATATGAGTCTTGTTACTATTGCTAAACTTACTCGGAATAGCAGCGGGTGAACGTGAAAAATCGTTTTTCAGAAGACTGGCTCCAGATGAGTATGTTTCCTTGTGAAACCAAATGCAAAATATGTGTTGCAGTCTAAGGCTAGTTTCGACTCGAGTTTGTAGCCATCAATACTGTTACTTTTACGTAGAAATTTTCGAATAAATATATTTTTTTACAATTCACACGCCGTTTAAACGCTGACAGTAAAGCCCGTTTTCCACTAGGATCGCATCGTACCGTAGCGATTTCTTTTGTGTGAAAACAATTCGTCTTGTTCTGATGCACATAAAACAATGAAATACGGTATGCTTCGCTTAGATACGGTTGATGTGGAAAACGGCCCTAAGTATGACATCAAAAATCAGTATCGAAGTTGAACCTTATTGAATCGAACAACGTTTTATTTGAAACTTATAGTTTTATAATTTGAAAGTTTGCATAATAAATGCTATAATATATGGGTATAAACTCCCTTTAGAGTTTAGGTTAAATCAGGCAGCCCCAAAACCTACCGAGGTCCTTGTGATTTATGAAATATAATATCTATTAATGTCATATTTCCTTGTTGGTGGGGATACTCGTATTACGCCAGTTTTATTGACAAAAGGCTCGCCGCTGACCTCGAAATCTTTTCCGACGCGTCGCCGGTAAATACTCAGAGAGTTCCGTATTTGAATGTTAATATAAGAAGAAAGGTTTTTGAAATTTTTAGGTAAGTAGAGGTATTTGTAATGTTAAAGTAATTTTAGTGCATACTGATCATCATGTACATGTTATATTTTCCTCTGATGTAAACAGCCACTACATAGCCAGATGCATTGTAAAGTCCAGACTTACGCAATAATAACGCACACGGTCTGGTCAAGTATACAAAATCTTATGTGATTATCAGGATATTGATGTAACTATAGGCGCACCTAAACCTGGCATATATATGCCATACCAAGCCGATGATGTTTCTGCAGTGTAACCCGTCGTAGGCCTGAACATTGATATGTCACTGAGACCGATATTCGGCAGGGGACATCTGGCTGATGAATATGCAAATAATATACCACAGCACAATAAGTTATGCAGAAAATGAGAATATGAAAGATGTTCTCAATCATGTCTCTCACGAAGTCACATGTAGTCTACCACGCTATGAACCCAACGCTCCAAGTAATGAAATAATTAAGCCTTCCCATGCATGTCTTGCCATGTCTGTTTACGATAGAACTCTAGCAAATCCTATGTACGTGTGATAAACGACAGATAAACTTTACTTTGATCACTGTGTGACCATGCACTGAAGCATTTTCGCGGGTGATTACTGCTAGCGGGTTGACTGGGGCAGGTTATTAGTCGCGTAAAAAGGAAGTAATATTTTTTTATTCTAACAAATAACAATAGGTACACGTACCAACCAAAAACATGCCTAAGGCTGATAATCATATATTCCAAAACAGCAAATAATATTTGTACATATTAAATAATTAATTTCTTAAGTGCTTGCGGTCTTCTTGGGACAGCCGGCCTGTAATTTTCCTTTTTATATAATAATACAAACGTTAAAGTTGGTCTCCGGCACACGTCATAGCCACATACAAGCAGTATAAAGTAATGTCTGGTAGATTTTTGTTCAGCCCTTACTGAGAAAGTTGTACTTCTCTGAGAACTCACTATGCATTGTGATGTCATAAGTATGATTTGCATATACCCGAATATCTCCCGAACGGGTGGAGTTAACGGCCAATATACAGTCGTTAAATACTTGGGGCAAATTTCATGCCATAAGCACTTTAACTCTTTATACAACGTTATCTATTGTATTTGTAGTTACCCACTTAATCTCACTATATTATATATATACTTATTTACATTGTAGAAAGTGTACTACGTTAGTAGAAGAACGAAAGCAGCAATTTGGTACAAACAAGATGGAAATCCACCCAGCTCATTTTACGCTAATTTTTCTTCTTGGGTTAGATTTGGGTCCGGCCTACGTGCAAGGTATAGGTGGTGTTGGTGTGAACAATAGAAAAAAATAAAATTCAGAGCAGTATGAAAAAAATAGCCTATAAGATCGCGTAAAAGCCCCGTTGTTACATAATATTATTGTTCTTTCATATAAAACAAATTTTTTCCTATATAACTGTTTTGTTTTTACAACGCTTGTCTCGACCATATTCACAAGTCAGCCGCCATTTTTAAGGGTGGAAAAGGTGAGTATAAATCATGTTTAACAACGGAAAAAAACGTTTCACAATTCACGTCTCTTAAATAATGGTGGTTTAATGCAAGAAGATGCGTTTTGTCCTAAGAAAATAAATAACTGACTTACAGTTGAAATATTACAAAAAGTAAAATCCCTGACCATGATCAACTATTTTCATTTTCTAGGAGTTTATTCACGGACGTTCAATGATTCCGAAGGAGTAGCGTCAACACCAGGCTTTCCAAACAGACTGGACTTCAATGGAACGTCTATATTTTCCTTCTCAGGGGGTCGATTTAAGTTAACGTTTGAAAATGTTAGCCTCCCAAACGACACACGCATTACTTTAAGTGATTCAAGCATTGTCGTGTTCAAAGTAGATGGACTACAATCCAAAGTATGGTACACAAACCACATTCAAACGAGTTCTCTTTTGCTGGCGTTGCCTTTAAACTTTACAGATTTTGATGCTTTCTCAGGGCTAAAGATATCTTATGAAAAACTTTCAAGTGGTTAGTGAACTTTTTATCCTCTATGATTGACTACAATTAAACACCACGCGGGAATCACCAACTGCAATAAATTCCTGGTCCATTGTTTAAAGTCACGAGAAAACGTTATCACCTTATTTACCTATTAGAAAACCTTTTTATCGTTTAAACTTTACATTGCGTAATTACAAATGAAAATGCAAATGAAGTGACGCCCCCCCCCTGAAATCGTCTTCTCGGAAAAAAACGGGCTTTGTCGGAAAATTTGGCCTCCTTGGTTAGGTGAAAAATGTATGTATTGCCAATGTAAATTGGCAAGTATATACTTTTTTAACTCCTGTTTTATTATGAAAATTATATATGAAAATATAAAAAAAGTACAATGACCACACTCACGTTGTCGGAAAATTTGTTGTGACCACGACCATTTTGTCGGAAAATTTTGTCGTGCCACCCTTCCCTGCCACAAGGCCTTCGCGACGGCCCTGACTGACAACGTTACCAGCCATACGGGCAACATAGCAATGGTTGTTCGCAAAACGAAACAATTTGAGGGATTTTTGTTTGAAAACCGACGTTTATCAGTGACATGTTGGCAGTGTAGAACTAGTACTCTCTGTTCATAGTTACCATATTATTCTCTTTAGATGTATGTCAGTATACTTATCGTGCAACGTCAGACAAAAACGCTCAGGCTCTTCAACTGAACGCAGGACAAACAAACATCACTTGCGAATACTACCTCGAAACAGAAAGCCCAGACCGTGTCATTCAGCTCGAAATAGTTCCATATGTTTTTCCCGCCGAAGACGAGGTTGCGTTTTACGATGGTGAAAGTAATAACATCATATCGAGATATAACACTTCCACATTTGTGGAAGGACCGAGGTCGAAGTCTAACAGCATGCGTATTGTGTATCACCGTGGTAATACACCTGGCCATCCCATATTTTACTTCAATTATGCAGCAGTCCAACAAGGTATGCCTATATGAAATGTGTCAATTATAAAATAACGATATATGCTAACTTTAAATCCACATAGAAATTTTTGTAAAAATCTTTATAACCATTTTGTTTTCGTAGTTAAATAGCTCTAGATCTCACAGAAAACTAGTTAATTATGCGCGCGGCCATGTGACGTCACATTGTTTGCTCGCGTGTTTAAAACGTCGAGAAACAAAACAAGACAAGGTCTAGGCAGGATAGATTTTTATGTAAAATAAATAGACATGTAGACTGATACCCCCTCCTCTTTTGAATGGTTTTTTCGTGTCTTGGCTGTCTTCGTCCATTTTTGCTCATACATATCCAACATGGCACGGCTTCGTTTACAAACAATGTGACGTCACTGCTTACTATTAATGGACCTATAGGCTCCTGTCATTTTTCATTTTCCTGCATGGTTTAAAAATTTCAAGCCCTTATAAATAGTATTTTTCGTGATTTTTCAAAAGTGAGTTCCGTCAATATCTTAAATATACATAATTTTGTAACATATGCTTTCAAAAAAATTTTTTAAAAACTTTAAAATTTCTATAACATGAAAATCTGTATTTTTTTTTCGAAGTCCTCCCTATAAGAATTGAAGCAGTATTATGATACATAATACCTATTTCTTCTTCGTAAAATACGATCATTATATACACTTTATCGAGTTAAATATATCATATAGTCATACCAAGTTATTTTAGCTTGCGTCACTGTCAAATGTAACTTAGAGCCAATTCAAAACACACGTGTATCACAATCTAACATCTTTATATATCCCTGCATTTTGTTTTTTTCACATTTCATATCATCTTTTAGATTTATGCGAGAGATACTATTCTGGCACCAATGGCAAAGTACGGTCACCAGGCAAGGATTGTGTTTTTACTTTCACGTTTCTGGGCATAGCAATGCAGTTAAAATTTAGCAATTTATCAATTCCACATGGCGACGACATCGTGATCTTTCAAGGATTCAGTTCCAAAAATAGGACAACATACTTGAGTACAGAGACTGCGCAAGAAACATATGTCTTCATTGATTTGGGAAAATGTGTTATGGAATTTAATTCATCTGTAACATTTGATGTCACAATCCAGCCCTACGCAAGTCGTAAGTTTGAAACAGATTAATAACAAACATTTCTTTGATAAAAGTATAATAATTAACATTATACAATGTAATATTACTCCTGTTTTGCTTGTTTTCAGATGCATGTCCCTACAATTACGAGGCAAAGGAATCTTTTCAGTACATTCGTTGGCCCAAAAGCGACGACTCGGCCAATATATCCTGTGAATTTTTCATTGAAACCATCGCTACTAGTCCCGGTATTTATATTGGTGCCTCGGAGCTTTTCTTAGCTCCTCAAGACAACTTGACGTTTTACGAAGAACGAAGCAACAAAGTTCTTGCAAAGTATGATGGGTCATCTGAGCTGAAACAATTTACCGTCTTGAATTCCAAATCCGTCCGTGTAGTGTTCACGCCTGGTAACAACCCATCATCCGTACGAGACATTGTATTTGTTTATCGCAAGGTTCCCGAAGGTACATATTTTAATAATATATATAGATACTAAGTTCTTGTGCTTGGGCATTTGGCTCTCCGGGGGAGACCACGAACAGGAAAACAAAACTCTTGTCTCTGGTTGGTCTTCAATTTGGCGTTTGACTAGCAGCCATATACTGTTATTTTATTTCATAGAGCTTCTTTCTATTTACAGGTTCGTGTGTGAAACAGTATTTTGGCGAAACAGCGACCATTTCGTCGCCAGGCCAAGATTGTCTTATCATCATTAAGCGACCAAGTAGTATTGGAAGAACTGAGCTAAAATTTGAGAACTTGGTTATCTCGCCAGACGATAAAATAACTATTACACAAAGACGGTACGATTTAACCACTGCCAAGGAATCTTACCTGTCCGAGCAGGACTCTGGTCCATTGAAATACATAATAAGTAGTAACCTTGGAAAGATTTTTGAGATAAAGATCAACTCGTCTGTCAAATTTAATCTTACATTTCAGCCATTTCTCACCAGTAAGTAAATCTAGTACTTATTCAAAGGAAGGGGGCTCTACCAGGGCGTAGGGTTTATACATAATGTTGAAATTTGGGGCTGCCATATCCTTGCACTAGAAAAACATACGTGTTGTTGCAGTCAGATGTCAATCGAGTCGCACGTGTGTTGTAAACAACAAGCCACGACAGAACACGCCGCAAGCAGCACCACGCCTCTGTAACAACACGTAATTTTGGCGTGCTGTTATATCGGGGGGGAAGCTTGATCCAACAACACGCTTGTTTTTCTAGTGTGGAAAGGGCATTTTCATGTCGTGTAAAGTGTTTTCCTATTAGTTTGTACTACATTAGATCTTACAATCCACATCATTGTGCATAATACCCAGTTTAACACACACGACCCATATACTGTATTTTCTTTGTAGTATATTTAACAGACAAACAGACAGACAGGCAGACAGACAGACAGACGGACAGACAGACAGACAGACAGACAGACAGACAGACAGACAGACAGACAGACAGACAGACAGACAGACAGACAGACA
>JAOTOK010098508.1:3768-14787 GCA_025770025.1 Virgularia gustaviana | reverse complement strand
TATATATGTGTGTGTGTAATTCGTGTGTGTGTTATTCGCATGTGCTTCTCTCGATATTATTTTCATTGATGGAGGTAGTTGTGGTGATTACTGTATAAATTGTTACTGGTTGGCACTCACGGACGTTGTACCTGCAGCTCTGGTAATGGTCGTATTTTGGTGTAAATCTACACTATATGACTTTCATAAGACAAATGTATGCAGCTACTAGATTCATGTTGTTGGTAATAGTACTGGTAATGCTGGTAATTCTAGTGGTACTTGTACCAATGGTAATGGTATTGGTAATGATAATGGTGATGATAGTATTGATGATTCTGGCAATCATCAGAACCTTGTTGAAATAGTTTGCAACATTTTATTCTAACGTTGATTTTTACATTTAGTTCAAACTTGGGTACATACCTGAACCGAAAGACTCAGAAGGTTTCTGGCGCTCAACGGAGATTTGAAGTAAGTTAAAACACTAATTTAATTTTACATATCAAGTGGGGTTATCTTGAGTCATAATTTTTTTTAAAATACGCATAGTCTTTTGCAAATGGTGACGTATAATAATTTGCTGTTTACAGTACATGGATTTTGAACTGCACTTTTTCCTATTAGCGAAGAAATTTCGACGAGAGTTTTATTTTGTTTATTTCTTACTTTAATGAGCGATTTCTGGAACATTATATACACATGGTTTACTGCATGTTGTGCGTGGTGCTCATCAGACAATGTGCAATGCAAATCCAAATGTAAGATAACGATGAGAAAAGTCTAAAAGTGGTGTGTTAATGGTCAATTCTGTTTACTCGAGCGCTCCGTACGCTAGCTGTAGCTATATTTTGAGCGGTAACCATTATCAGAGCGAATCTTCATGATATTGATCGTCAGTAAAACATTTGCCTTTACACTTAGCTACTACAGCTTTTATGGTGAACTTCTCTACACATGCATGTGCATAGGATTGGTGAGGTTTCGCGCAAAAGCCCTCCACCCGTATTGTATTTAATGACGAACTCCTCTTCTTTTCCATAGCGCCAGACTTGTGCAAATGTCTCCACCCTACTTGGTGTGAAGGTGTGTGGTCACGTTTCTTCGCCTATGCCCTTCAGTGGCGCCAACGCACCGTACTTCCCCTTGACTGGGGAATCGTCGTTTGGATTGAGTTACGAGACTACGAATGCCAATCTGGCAAGGTTCGAACTGGTGGGACGTACGTTGAAGAGCAAGAACGATAATCGCTATGACTGGCTTTTTAGTATGCATGTGCCTGGCCTGACGTTCGGTAGGACGATCGACGCCAACTCGACACTCCAGTTCCTGAAGGATGGTAAATATCTCGGTGTGTCATGTGGTATCCATGGTTACAAGTTCGGGAAATTTGAAGCGACCTACAACAATGTTACAAATGGACTACACACGAAATTCTCGACGCCACAGATCTCTTACATCAAACCTTTTACCATTGAAAGCGAAGTTTTCAACATCTCCAACCCAATAACGAACAGAACGAACCTTGGAATTGTTGTCAAAGCCTCGTACAGTAACTTCACCATCCAAGAAGTCGTGACCGTTTTCAAACACAAAGACCAATATGGCTTCAAGAGCAACCTGACATATTGGCCATTGAAGCATATCACAACCGAAGCACGTGTCTCGTTTTTGAAAAAGAGTGCTTTCTTTAAACTACATGACACAGGCAGCAAGAGCCAACTCTTCTTCATCGGAAAATCAGGAAAAACCGACAATAAATTTTACTTCAGACTTGGAAACGAACTTTTGAATCATGAAATCAAGTTGGACGGTGCTGTAAACATCCAGAAGAGAACATTCAAGATGGATATGTTTACGAAACCATCAGATAATCTGGTGACTTTTGAAGTATATCCCCGTCAAAGTTCATCGGAAACCGGATTCTACGTTAACCTGGTGCATGTGAACTCATCATCCACGTTGACCGGTCACATCCGCTCGTTCCGATCAGCTATTAAGAAAGCTCTGAAATTCAGTGGCGTGGTAGCGGACAGACCGTTCTACATCCACGTGGCACGAAACATGCTTGGCAACCGAAATGAACTTGAACTGGTCGCTAGTGGTTTCGGTAACTCCGCAAATGCTTCACTTGGTTTAGTGAGGGAAAGTCATTCCATTGGTTTAGAGTACAATGCAGCGATCAACGAAAAATCCATGACAAGTAGATTAGATCTGTTCAAAGAGCCGAGTAAAGTTGGCTTCAATCTTCATTCTACAATAATCAAACAAACGTACGGATTGCTCGCCGAGTATTTCCAAGAACAAGAGAATAGCGGCTTGCGTGTGAAGCTGACGAGAGCTGGTAAAACTTTAGATACTACTGCATCGTACTTTGCTACTGACGAGGAGAGAGGATTGGACTTCACTGTGAAAGGAATGGGTCGCAAGGGCAGCCTTGTTGCAGCATACTACAAGAAGACTACAGAATCTGGAGTGAGGTTGAATGGTGCTTTTGCAGATAAGTCAGTTGAGGTGGCTGCTGGAGTGTTTAATCATCGTGATGAACGAGGACTTCTGGTCAGAGCTAATGTTCTTGATAAAGAAATGGAGACTCGCTTCAGTGTTTTATCCGACAACCGACTGAGATTTGTTGTGAACGCCATGAAGAAAAACTTACGAATTGAAACTGGAGTGTCCAGAAATACCGATGGGAAAGAGTGGCGAGTTGACGCCGTATATAATGGCAAGACGACCTCATTCCTCTCCCGGTACACTAACCTACCCACGGAAAAGACCCTTTGTTCGGAAATGGCCGATGATGACAAGACATACTTTGAACTTTGCTCGAAATATATCAGAACTGTAGATGAACACGCTATCGATCTTAGTGCCGAAATCCTTGGACGAAAAGCTGAGATGAGAACCGGTTTGGTGCACACCGATTCAAAGAGAGGTGGGCAGATCAAGTTGAAGTACAACGATGCCGTCTTGTCTGATGTTTTCTTGGGCATGCTGACCACTCCTAGTTACAAAGCATTGAATTTCAGAGGAACCATAAAAGAGAAGACCGTTGATGCGTTGCTGAAGTATAAGAATACTCCACTGTCTCCATCTATCGAACTCGAACTTCACGTTCAAGGCCGTCAAGTGGTATTTGAAACACAGTTGCTTCGCCAGCCAGAGTTGAAGGGTATCCAGATGAACGTGGCTTATGAAAACAACCATTATGGATCCGTTTATGCCCTTGCCGAGACAAGAAGAGCAGCACCCAGTTTCAGAGTTGGTATGAAGACAGCGAGCAACAATGGCATCGAGTACAAACTGTCGATGACAAACTCCAGGCTCGAGAAGACCATCTCCTCCATAACTACAGTAACTGTTAACGCAAAACCATACAAATATGGTGGTTCAATAACTTTCTCCAACCAAAGCGCCAACGGAAATGTAAACTATCATTTAACAACGAAATTACACTACTCCAGAAACAAGGCGCTGACGTCCACGATGCACTTAGTGAACAGCGATATTGTCCGAAAGGTGCATTTGAAAATGGAATTGGCTCCTGGACAATTCTTGAATCACAAGCTCAAACATCTGAAACAAGATAGCAAGATAATCGCCCAGTTTGAAATGTTACCAGGTCTTGGTATGACTTACGAAGCAGCTGTTAAACAAGAAGGTAATTTGGTGAATATGACATCGACCGTGAACGTGCTTAACTATCCAATGGAAAGCTCGATCGTTTTGGACAAGCAAAGTCGAGAACTGAATGTAAGGATCTCCTACTGTCCAGTGCGTCCGCCGATTGAAATCAGCACTCACCTGCGAACCGTTGCCGGACTTGATGCAGGGTTGGTTCTCTCAGCATTCAGTAAGACATGGAGAAACGCATTTTTGGTGGACTATTCTGCAAAGCGGATGGAGATGAGTTTTGATGTCTTGCCTGAAATGCCAGTTCGTCTCTTCGGACGAATGCTAGAGAATGAACTTATGTTGAACATATCCACATGCTCCGCGTTCTCTCTTCAGCTGGCTGGAAACAAATTGGCCGAAGACACTTACCAACTCACTGTGAGACACCAATACTTGGAACGGCTAGTTGAAGATCTGAGTCTAACCGTTGATTCCCTACGCGACTTGCGTAAGCTGAACGTGAGTTTGAATAGATTGACATTTACCGAGTTCTATCGCTCTCTCAATGTTTCCATGCATAGCTTCTTGGGCAACACACTTGCAACTCTGACGAACATGACTGAACAAGCAAAGAACAAAATGATCGAATTCATGGAATATATGCGCAGCGATGGGAGGGAATACCTAGAGAAGGTACTGGAGAATTACAAGGAGAAATTGGACACTATCAAGAACCAATTACGTGTCCTTCGTATGGATGACTTGATTGAGAAGTCTTCGTCGTATGCGGCTCAGACGTTCAAGGTAGCGAAATCAAAAATGAAGGACTATGAAGCCAAGCTGACCGAGAGATACAAGGAGATAGAGGAAATTGTCCGAGAAATTGTAAACGACATTCTGCCTCAACTTCGAGCATTGAAGACCGATACGGGTATGTGGCTGTCGCGATCATTGGATCGTTACAGAGCGTTGACAGTCTGTGGTAGATCCATCGATGAGATGACCGAGGTTGTTGCAAAGCAAGCTCGCAAGATTTTGGAAATGTTCCGTGAGAACTGGAGAGCGCAATCTGAAATGCTTTCAGAGCGAACCAAAGATATGTGGTCAGCTGTCGACAAGCTCCAGGAACTTTCAGTGAATGCAAGAAGTAAGGTCGAGGAGTTCACTTGCAATTACGACGTGAAGTGCACCGCGAAAAAGGTAGAGAGGCATCTAAAAGACGTTCTTGATAAGATGCCCGAGGTCCGCGACGATCTCATGGAGCGATACAGAACGGTGGAAAGGCGCATTTCCGACACAATCACCGACAAAAAGCTCAGAGAACGGGCATTAAGACTGCTTCAACCAATTATCGACTTCATTAAAGTTATCAGAGCTGCCACCGAGACGCAAGTCAGGTCTTTGCAAGAAAAGGTTCAAGAGATGATCAAGAGGTTCGACAACAGCCCGCTCATGACTTACTACCGTAAAATGAAATTCCACAGCAATGAGCTTCTGAAAGCTTACAAAGAGGCCATCACACGTTTTGAGACTCGTCTAGAAGAAGGTAGAGAACAGTTTAGGCTGAGGACCCAAGAACTGCGGCATTATTTGGAAACAATCCGGGCAAAGTCATTGGAAATGTATGAGAAATTCACAGCAAAAATCCAACAACTTAAAACCATGTCGAGAGATGATATGGGTGAATTTATCAAAATGGAGATGAAAGTGAACTATGAACAAGTTAGAAGGGAATTCTATTCTTTGCTTGAGAAGATAAGGACCGAAGCCATTGACTTCCAACGACAGCACCCAGTGGTTGAAAGAATGGTGATAATCAGCAGGAAAATTTACAGCACTTCAATAGATGTGATTAATGGACGTATAACGGTCGAGGAAATGCAAGACTGGCTTAGGAAAGCTGTAGAAGAAGTGCGTGTAAGAATAGTTGCCCTTGAATTGAAGGAGAACACCGAGAAATGGCGCGGACGGCTAGTGAGCATGTACAAGGTACGTTCGGAAGACCTGAGAAACCGAGTAACATCACTTTATCCAAAGGTAACTACGGAACTAAAGCGTCTGATGGAAAAAGTAAAGGAGATCGTGAAAGGATACATTGACCGAACCATGCTGAGAATCTCTGAACTACGCGAGCAAAACGTTGTTCGTCTGGATGCTGCTCTTACGAAACTAAAGGAATTTAGGACAATGGTTATGAAGAAGATCCGCGAACTCGTCGACCAGTACAAGAACCTAAATATGGATAAGTTAAAGGAGGTTATGTCAGAAGGACGAAAAATGATGAAAAGTTATGAATTAATGTTAAAGGAAGCCTTGACTGAGTACAAACACCAGCTGAGAACAACTTCCTCCGAAAAATACAACAAATTACGGCAAGACTTCTCTGAATTGGTGGAACTGTTCAAAGACATGCCTGTGAAAGACATCATGGATGACCTGAGATCGAAAGCCAATGGGAAATTTGAAGAAACACTGGGATTCGTCTTGGGAAAAGCTATAGTTGCATACGACAAAATGATGTTAACCGTCGAGAAAATAAGAAGGTTCTACGAAGATGGAAAGGAAGATTTTGAAACAAGACGAGAAGAAATTTTGAGAGTTGCACGGGAAATGAGCACAGAGTGGCGAACCATGGCAAGAAAACAATACCAGGTGGTGTCCCAATATATCGATGAAAAAATTGACATGGAACAGATGGAGAAGTTAAGAGAAAAAGTCATGTCTTTCCTGGAAACGCGATATGAACAAGTGAAACAATCCTATGAGAAAGTGAAACACATGAAGTTCAAGGAATTCTACGCTAAAGCAAAGGAATTGTTGACGAAGTTGGAGACCAAGATCACAGATTCTCAACAAGCTTTGCAAGCTAAACTTAGTAAGTGGAGTAGCGAAGTTCAAGAAGTTATTAGAGAAACTCGTGATGAATTCGGAAACGTCGTCTCTCGCGTACGAAGAATCAACGGTGATGTCTGGGAAGATGCAGTCAGTACCTTCCGACCATACAAAGCTCGTGTCACCAACACAGAGGCAGCACTTAGAGACCGTTACAACAAAGCATTTAACAAGCTGTTTCCACGATACCAAGGATATCGTTTATTCGTAAAAGAACTCAGGAGGGTAATGGCAGAGAAAATAAACAAATTCGACCGTGAAAAGGCAGCAAATAAAATCTTGGAATCCCTTCGCGAGTGCCCAATGTATGGCTCAGCAATGGAGTTGTATTCGTTTGTTAGTGAAGTTAACATGGCAAAAATGAAGGAATCACTTTTGAGGTGTCCTTTCATTAACCAAATTCGCAACAATCCGCTGTGGCCGGCCCTAAAGCAAGAATTCTTAGACCACGAAATTGTGACTGTGTCGCGAGAACTAGAGTCCTCCATGCAGAAACTGCGATCCAAGGACTACTTTACTGGCCGCATGACGAAACTTGATCGACTTAGGGGTCTTATAGGAACAGAAGCAGCCAAACTCAAGCAACATCTGTTGAACCAGAACGAGATGGTTAAAAAGCAACTACAAGAAAAACGTGAAGAAATTAAACTGAAATACAACGACGTGCATGGAGAAATGAAGGAGAGATTGGAAAGGCATCTCAATGACGCTCGTGATATGTATCGTTCGCAGGTAAAATCAATAACGAGCAATTTGCACGACTTTGGTGAATTGAGCCTTTATGATATGCAAGTTCGCCTCCAACGTTTCTTGGAGAAGCATCTTAGACCCGCAAAGTCCGCCTACACTGAAGTTTCGAGCTACATGCAAGAACAACTGCGAATGCTCCGTGAGAAACGAGTGTCTATTTTGCATCGTTTTGGTGAACTACGAAAGAAAGCTGAACATCTCGTTGAAGTTACAAAGGAATGGTACAAGAAAGTTTCTGAGGACACCTATGAGAAAGCGCAAGCCGCCCTAAAAACCAGCATGTCACAAGCAGCAAAAGTCGAGGAATTCTTCACCAAGACGCTACAGAGCTGTAGAGATTTTCTTAAGAAATACCCATCATACAACGACTTACTAGAGATGACACCTAACGAAATTGTGGAACGTCTTAAGCAAACACCATATCGACAACGGTTTGAAAGTCTGAAAACTGCCGTAAAAGAATTAACAAACGAAGCAAGACGCGGCGCCAAAGCTATCGTAGAATTTGCGAGAGCTCTTCTCCATGATGCTGGTATAAACCTGAGGTCAACTGCAGGTGCGATTTGGGAGACAGGAATGTTCATGAACCGATTTTACCTTGGCGAAACCACGGTATACAGCAGACGCCCTGATCTCCTCGAGTATGCCGAGAACCGTTACAAGATGGCTATGAACCAGTCGTATGACCTGCTGAGTAAACTGAACGAAACCTTCCCTAAAATGGTAGAAAATGTGAAAAACAAAATGGAAGAAATGGACCTCCAGACATTGGAAAAGTTGAAGAAGTACGTTGAGGACTGCGTTAGAGAATATGCTGCCGACTTCTCTGAAAGATTGGAAATTGTCCGCGAAGAAGCTCGAAAAGTCCACAAAGAAAATCTTAAAAGGTTTGAAGAACTGAAAAATATGGGACGTGGGAAATATAATGAAATGTCAACACGTATGAATGAAGAATATTTGAAAATGGTCGATGTTATCAACACAGATCTTCCCCAGTCGTTCGAGAATGCTTGGAAGAAAATAACTAGCTTTTTGAGGATGATCAAGACCGATGTGGGTACCCTTGCTGATGATATTTCTCAGAACATCCAAAGAACAGTGCAAACCACCCGTGACCGTGTCACACGACGCTTCAGATCTTACGAAAACGACATCCAGACAATCAAGTATGTTCTTGGAGAGATTAAAGACACTGCGAGGAGTGTTGTTCGTGTCATAAAAGAAACAAACCAACGTCATTCGCCAAGAATGCAGAAACGTATGAGGGAATTAGCAGAAGCCACCCGGCAGATTGACTGGAACAACAGAGATACGATGTCACGTGCAATTGAAGCACTGTATAAGGTATCGGATTGTGCATGGGATGCGTTGAATGAACAGTGTAACGATTCCGCGAGAGTGGTAAATGAGATGATCAGTGACGTAAGACCAAGGATTGTTAACTTGTACGAAATCAACGTGTCCAAACTTCTCATGCTTCTTAAATTGTCTACAGAAGATCTGAAAACGACATGGACTTTAATTGAAAGAGATTTACAAAAGTTCTATGATATAAAGAAAAGATCATTCCTTGAATCAACGGAAACGATTCGCAGTACAGTTAATGACTACTGGGCGATGGGAAAGGAAATCTTGGATAACTATGCGGAGACAGCAACACTCTATTACGAAAAGGCCAAGGAAGCTTTTAAAGACGTTCACGAAATGAAGATTGAGGAGTTAGTCAGGATGTACAAGAAGTTGATCTCCGATAAATATGACCAAGTTGTGGACAAAGTAAGAGCAACAGTGCATGAGATGATTGTGAAGCTTGAGACCGAAATCGGAAGAATGCGCCAGCAAGCTAAAGACATGAACGAGGATATCATGCGTGCTGTTAGGGATGGCCGATTGCGCGTTGGACGGTGGATCGACATCCAAGATTTGATTAATAAAACCATTGAGATAAAAGAAGACCTGTACAGATTCAACCCCATCCAAGAAATTATACACTTCAAGGAACGTTTCGACATTGAATATAGCAAAGCTGTTGGACTTTTGAAGGACAACACCGAGTTTGCAATTTATATTTTCCAACACGTCTTTAAGTACAACGACCTTTGGGACATGGTGAACAAGTTGACCAGTCCATTCTTCTGGATACCTCCATCAAACAGTAAGTGTTCTTTATTTACAGTAGCTGCTGTAAGCTCTGAATATTCCAACTCGAAAAATATGGAGGCAGGTTAGCTAGCAGACACAAACAATCTGCATGATTGCACGTCGCTTGTAGTATGTTCATTCCTATAAGAAAAATAGGCACGCATTAGCGGATATCGGTCAATGTTCGCTAAAGTTTGGATCCTGTAGTTCTTCAAGTAGAGGAGAACATACCAAATGATCTGTTTAGACCCGATCGTGGCAACAATACGATAACTGTTCCCGATCCCTAAGCCTCAACCTAAATCCAGATCTTAGCCTTATTGCCCTAATCCAAAATTTTACCTTAACCACTAACTTTAAAGTGCCTCGACTTTTCCTCCAAACGAAAACCTTACACGATTCCGCTCAATTTATGAAGCTTACTGTGCGTTTGGATATAGTCCCTCTGATGTTATGTGGGTGAGTGGAAGTTCGTCTTTGAGTTGTATTTACACTTGAAATGTATACAAAACGAAGAATAGTTAGTGGGGGAGTGGCCAAAATTCGAACTGATACTTTGTTATAGCGGCCATTTACGGCTCTTTGATCTTTAACCCTTTGTTTACTAGAGATTTTCCTATCGAACAGTAAAATCGTCTGCATGGCGTTAGCCAGAGTAAAACACTGAAGAGTCAGTCCCGTCAGGCAGTGAAGGGTCAAGGAAGACGTTTCTTCTCTCACTATAACATTTTTAAAAGACAAAAGATAAAATCCTACTCACCCAGATGACGTCAGGTGTTCAGGATTTAAACTGACTATGTGCCTCAAAAATTTGTATGAATCGCGTATTTTTTTTTCTAAAATCGCTTTTGGAAGCCTTGGGTCTTTTCCCTCTGGGTCGTTAGTCGTATGAGGCAAAATGGTGCATGATTTTTGTTTTCTCACTCTAGGCACTGCAATGATTTTTGGACGTTTGCACGTACACACGTTTGACGGCCAGTACTACAAGTTCATTGGCTACAAGAAGCCAGATTGCACCTACGTGCTTGCGAAAGACATCCGGGACGATTCATTTACGTTACTGAGCCAGGAGAAGTCGCTGATCATTAAAACCAAAGCTGGCACGATCAAGGTTCATGCTAATGGAAATGTCGAAACAACTGTTCACCAGGACGGAGAAGGCAACAAAGTCAACGTCAAACATGACAAGCTTCCAGTCCAACTGAAAAATGCTAGTGTTTTGAGAGACGGAGACTTCGTGAGGATAAACCATGTCACTGGATTACAAATTGCTTGCGACATCAAGCACTTCTACTGTACTTTCAACATCGACAAATTCTACCATGGCAGACTCGCAGGTAAGAACTTAAAATGTTTTGTTATATTTGTACGCCTTGCGCTTGTAAGGAACCTGTGTCGGTCGCTCGATCGAAAGGATCGGTCGCTCGATCGAAAGGATCGGTCGGTCGGTTGAAAGGATCAGTGAGTCATCTAGGTTGGTCCATTAACCAACCCGCCAGACAGGCGGTCAGATTATCGGATCGCGGTCATGTCGGTTGATCGGTTCATTTTTTGTATCTATGCTGGGCAGTCTGTTGGTCTAAAGGATCGACCAGTCGGTTGAAAGGATCCGTCATCTCGACCAATCCAGTGGTTTGCGCG
>JAOTOK010098287.1:0-14791 GCA_025770025.1 Virgularia gustaviana | reverse complement strand
CAGTATATACTTGCATAAAAATTGTTGCATACAATTGTCTTTATTTGATACAGTAGTAGAGAAATTAGCACAAAGCCCAGAAATGAACAGGATTGATCTACATTATGCTGTTTTATATTTTCAACAAACTACACTAGAAAAACAATGTACGACATAAAACATTTTCAACACAATTTGCTTTTTATTGAACTTTGTACATTTCTAGTACAAGCGTTGAGCTTTGCCCATTGTGCTTTTCACATACAATGCTCGGACATTTTGCCAGTTTTTCTTTAACAGTGAAACCAAGAAGTTCACTGCCAATAGTGTGTTGGCATATAAGTCATCCTCTGACATATCTACATGTCCAATAGCAACAGCCAAACAAAGAACCTGAAACCAAAAAAAATGTTTAAGTTACATTGACATAAACTTGCCTTTCTGAATATATGGGAGGAGTGGACCTATTCAACAAAGGCACATATTATATTTAAAATACTCAAAATTAAGTGTCCATAGGACAAGTGAGTAGTTTGTCCAACTCAACAAATCATCTAGCCTAACATTACCATATTTCGCCAAATAATTATATGGCTTCCCAGTTGTTTTTAAGACCTTGGGTAGAGGTCCGACCATAGTGCAAGTTGACATGGAGCCAAGCTTGCCTGGCCTTCCAGTCACAACGGCCTTACCAACACAAGCCAAACATCTCAAAATATGACAATCTAATATGTAAACTTGGTGAGATATTTGGGAAGTGCTGTGCCAGAGTTCCTGGTTCTTTCCACACCTTTTTCATTTGGAACTTGATTGTTCCTTTGACATCCTGAACCTTCTGCATCATGTTCTCGTTGTGCGTTAACATGGTGGGAAACTTGCCAGCTTTATTCAACCCAGGTCCCAACAGACGTGGGATCTGCTTGATCAAGCTGTCTGAAGCTAGGAAAGCATCATACTTCTTGGCTGTAAAAAATGATTAGAAGATTGTAAATAAACTTACAAGCATCTTTAATTCAGAGTATAAACATTGACTAGGGAATCTAATGCATAAATGAATAAAGCTAAACAGTTGTTGTATTTTCTGGAATTACTCTGACCTCTTGGCTACAAGATAATTGCAGCTTTTTTGCTGCAACACCACTAGTAAGTCACTCACCAAGCTTTTTAACAAGTTTCTTGTTTTTGTTAAGTTTCTTCAAAGCTTCAGCATCCATGCAAGGGAGGTCATTTGCTTTTGCCTCATCACAATGCGATGCATCACCAAGAATGCACACCTTCATTTTTGGTCGTGGAATGTGCTTAAGTCTGTTAAGAAAACACATATTAATGTACTTTAGTATAAAGCTAAGTATATGTAGCTATGCATAACCAATGCATTACATGATGTGAAGATTGGACCATCTGGTACAAAGTACAAACCATGCTTCTAATTTAACACTTAACCCTTTGACAGCGGCCAACAGTCCTTGGCTTTGTATTTTACTCTGGCTAATGCCAGACAATTTTACTCGTCAACGGGGAAGGCCTCGCCAACAATGGGTTAAATGGCATATTGAAGACTTATCTAAGCTGTACCCACCGCCACAGTATAAGTATACACAACCATGATGACATTGTGATTGTCATATTAAAGTGGCTTGTAGCATTTGTCAGAAGTAAGATGATCAATAAAACACAGAGAAACCACAAACTTCTACAAATGATCTTTTGGTCGCTTTTTGTAGTACTTCAATCAAACATTAAAGATTAGTATTCTTCAAAATTAAATAAATTATAAATGTTTCACGAATTTTACCTGACTGTGCCACTAAAACGCTTGTCCTTCTGCGGGTCATAATTTTTCAAACTGATCTGCAGTTCAACGGTTTCGAGAAAACCTCGCTTCTTGTCCTTCGATCCTTGAAGAACAGCGCGTAAGCATTCGGTGAGGGCGTCTCTGTTTAACTTACTATAGAAGAAACATAAATATCTAAATATCAACATAGAACATATTTATGACAGACATTTTAGAAGGAAAATAATCTAAATTTTATATACACTTTTACATAAATTCAGAGGTAAGCAGTCTCAGTTATGTTTCAAATTTCTTATATTATGTAAAATCTACCCCGATGGGCAAAAATAGTTGAAAAAAATCGAGGATTCTAGCAGACACAAACCTCATACTTCTACACGTTGCAAAGAAGGGAAATAGAAAGGACGCGACAGGGAACTGGGAACGATAGAATGTTAATTTTTGACCACTTTGGCCCTGGTGGTTACCAGTCTTTTCGCGTTATGAACTTTTCAAAGTCAATGTACTTTTAAATTTTAATTTCAATATACGGTAAATTTCCATCAGTCCAGTATCTCTCCCCCTCTCACACACACTCCGGCTCTCCCTTCAAACACTACTAACCACCAAATCTATCAAAATCCAGTTTATTATAGAAGTCGTCTCGTGGGGGCTTATGTATTTTATGACTTCCTGGGACCCCCCACGGAGACCAAGCCAAGAGCATCCAAGATGGCGGAGGAAGTAGAAGAAAAACAAACAAGAGATACCATCTTCTCTAAAATTGTTGAGCGATGCCAAAGACTTTGGCCGACGTACGTTTCTTACGGTGGAGTTTTCGGCTACTTCACAATCGCCACGAACAGCCTGCATCTTCCTGTTGTCCAGAAATGTCTTACAAAAGATTCGAGTCAATGCTTTACCAATGGATGTCTAGTGCTTTCGCATGCTGGTATAGCAGTCTACATCTATCACCGGCCCTCGTTCAGTATTTATCCGAGGAAGGAGAGACTTTTATATAGTCTATTCGGCAGCACTATCTTTAATTTGGGTTCAATTTTGAGCTGGTCTGTGTTGCAAGTCGGCCTACCTAAAGACGAGGTCGGGAAAGGCTTGGTTGGCTTCGCGTGCGGTTTAACCTACTTATATCTTGGCTATCGTTATCTCAGAAGCGTAGACTTGTGTGTTTTTCGTGCGTATAAGGCAGGACGCAAGAAACTAGCCGAAGAGGAATGTGAGGAGGTGAAAGAACGACTAGAAAGATCGCATTTGGAATATGAAGATCAGGAGATTGAAATTGAGCTTGATGAAGAGCTACGAAGCAATGACAATATTCAGGGATATAGTTTCATTGCTGAAGTTAACGAACCCACTAATAAACAGGGGACATCATGATAGTATATGCTGATAACTCGACAAAGTACTAGTCATGATAGTTTTAGAACTCAGAAGTTTAGAAATAACTAAGATATTTTAACATTAGACAGAATAATTATCAAAGTTAATATTATGTAAACTTCATTAATATTGATTGTGTACTGATAGTTCATTCATTAATCACCTGCTTCTAAAGATTATTTATGAACTTTCTACCACATCTAAGGGTTGTTTATTAAAATCATGTTTTCAAAAGATCTAAAAAGTTTGTAATTTATTGATACATTTAGTTGAAATTTTAATTCAATAGAGATGCTACCTTTAGTAAAAACCTAAAATACTAAGTTAAATTATGTTGTTATTTATGTTCAAAGTCATCAATAAAAAATAACATAATTGTTTCGATTTGTATAAAAACAAGATACCCACTGGGCATTGACCTCGCGTTGCCGAATCTTGCGGCTAGTTTGAAGTTTATCAAAAGTCGCATCGGTTTACGCCAAGTGGTTTATACCAATGAAGTTTTTAAAACTTATGCAGGTATTTTTGCCAATGCATATTCATACAGGTCGTAAAACTGCATGTTTGATGAAGCTAAAGGACAGTGAAATTTGATATAACTCGTTTTAGAACTTGGAGATCATGCCTGGATCATGCGACGCGACGATCACGCGCTGAATTCCGCGTAAACAACTCAATTACCATTAAATATTATGGTACAAACTGACAGAATATCCTCCATATTTATGGTTGTCCACCAGTCAATAACATATATGTATTGAACAATCGTCAACCACTCGCCAACATTGGCTAATTATGCCTAAATATAAATTACCAACTTCAAAATTCGTGAATTCTTTAAAATGCGCTACTCACATCCTACCAGCTGCATCAATTCTACTTGTTTCTAATGTATATTCATTGTTCTACATGGAAACACTACGCATTTATTGATATTACCATAAAAAATAGCATTTTAGCAAGCTTTCGTCGTACTTGGTACACAATTATACCACAGACCGCCATTTAGCGCGGTCCCTGTTCCTACGCTGACTACGATCTAAACGTCCCGTGAAAGAAAAACAAAGTACATAGCACAAACTGGTGGATTTGATGGGAACTATTTTTTGCAAAATAATTGTCTGTCAAAACTGTATTTCGTAATGTTTGCTTTTCTTAATTATTGTCTTAAAAATAAAATGCCCACCAGGCACTAACCTCGCGTTGCTGTATTCAGTTTAAAGAGAGAAAATTTATACAATCGAAGAATATATAGCCCATGACACAAGTTACTATAGAAATCTACTAAGGCTCTCTATACAGCCGCGCAAGTTTGATGTGCCTCTATTATTTGCACTCTGTTTTACCATGGCATAATGGTAATTACGTCTGTCACATCATAAATACGATACGATACTATACGATACAATACGATACGATACGATACGATACGATACGATACGATACGATACGATACGATACAATACGATACGATAGCGAGGAAATAAAAAACATGAAATTATTAAAATGCCCTACTTTTATTACATTCATAAAAATACTTTGCGATATCTATCAATATGTATATATATATATAACAGATCTAACCATATATATTATCGTACATAGCTACTAATAAATTTATTTACGTATGATAATTCTACAATATTTATACAGTAAATTATTGGTGCAACTATAAGCAAGTTATGTCGGATGATATTCACAATGTTTATAATCAAATAATGTACAATTAATTAAAATAAATTAGCATCTTTGTTATTTGGCCCTATCCTATTCTATGTATTAAAAATAACAGTTAAGACTCCAAAGATTTTAGCATCTCCACACATGACTGGTAGCAAAACAAGTACTGGTCCTAGAAAAAGAATAAAATAGGAATTATGTTCTTTAACAACTAAGACTTTTTTAACACGTAAAGTGTTTACCTCGTATTGTACTGTCCAATATCTCTGATAATTTTACTTTGTCTAATGACAGACATTTTAGTCGTCAAAGGAAAAACTCGATAAATTTCAGAAACTCCATTTCTTATCTGAAAACTGATCTCAAAATGCTACGTATCAATCACATAAAACGTATTTTACCCTAAAATTTTCCTGCCAACTGACCGTATTATTTTTAACTACGTGTGCAACTAGTTATAACATGGGAATGGTAAATGGAAATTTTTCAAAAGTGGCCTTTGGTATGGATAAATTTTGTTCAAATGTTCACAGGCGTTGTATAGTATGAGTTACTCTGTTTATATATCTGGTACCTTTCATAGAAAAAACCGCGTCGTGTTGTTAAATGTGCGTGTGGGTCTAACTGGCATGGCACTTTGCTATAAACTTCATGTGCACTCTCGGAAAGAAACACAAATCTAATTTCTATTACTATATATACCTTAGTTTGTATCATTCCGGCTCTTTGCTCTCGCAAATTGCGCACTATTTTGTTGATGTCGAACTATAAACGAAAAAGTATTTTCAGTTAGCATCCTAGTTTATTGGAAGGTGATGATGAAGGTGAGTTGTGTGGGTCAGTTCACGTGTCCGTGACATCTCTTCATGAGTTTTCAAAAAAAACGTCGTCGGCTTTTGCAATTTAAACAATAAAATATTTTGGATATTTGTGTCCGATCTTCCCTGTTACTGTACCTCAAGACCTCTTTCGATGTGTTTCATACACGTATCGATTGTTAAAAACGTGCCGGTTCTTCCGATGCCAGCGCTGAAATGTTAAAAATCACGCCACGGGTTATGAAATAAAACAAATAATAAACGGACAAATGAATGAATGGAAATAAAAACGAATAATATGGAATGGTGTCACGTACCTGCAATGTACGATACATGGCCCTAAACTGGAATGAGTTCGAACGTTTTTGATATAATCCACCAACTGAACAGCGGTCTGAAATGACAGTAGAAATGATAAAGTAAGTTTGCAGCTAAGGAATCTTGATCTATAATGACTAAATCAAATATAGGGAGTAGCGAACCTTTGGAACACCATGGTCAGGCCAGCACAGAAAGTTAAGGTGAACAACCTCCAAGGATTCGTAAGTCTAAAAAATACAAAGACAAGTTTCGTGGTTTGAACAAGACGTTGTTGGCTGTGGAACAAATCAACTGCCATAAATGATATTAAAACGTGCATTCCAAAATACTATAATGTGGCAATATGTGGACAATACAGCAACCTTGAATAATTGTAATTTTGCATTTGTGGGGATCAAGTTCCTCAGTTTCATAACTACTCTAATTATTCTTTGGCTAGCTTTTTTACAGATTTTGTTCACAAAAAATCAAATTTGACATCCATTGTAACACCTAAGAGCTTAAATGTTTTAGCTATCTCGCCTACCTCGCTATGGACGATGATTGGATAAGTATATGGTATTGTACCTCGAGGTTCTTGACTTTAATCAGCCTCTCAATGTAGGTATCGTGAGTTTCTACAGTTTCAAGTTGCACCTCCAAACTATAATAAAGAACAAAAGAAACGCTGAATTGGATATTATAGTCTTTCCGTCTTCTTTTATTTCCGCCTTGCCAGTTTCCCACTCCAGTCGACGACAGTCTCCTGACAAATTTCCTTATTGATTTTCTCTTTTGCTCCATTTCTTTCTCCTTTCCGTCCACTCTTCCTTCTTCCTTCGTCTCATCTGTCCTGCTGCCCTCCTTTGCTTCCCCGACTTTCCCTCCAATTCGTCACATTCCTCTTTCCATCAGCCTTTTTGCCCTACTGCCTCCCTACTCCCTCCCTCCCTACCAGCCACCAGGGTACCTACAAGTAGCTGACTTTCACAGGAAGTTCTGGCGACTCTGGCCAATAGCGATGACACTTCACTTTGCCGGTTTCCATATCCATAGTAACCATGGCAATAACTTGACACTTTTGTTCCCAAACCATCTTCCAGAAATCCCGCGTTGTACTGGGCAATGGACCCTATACAAGATTGTAATAGAAAAACTGAGTTACTATTTACGATACACACTTCAAGCTGTATACGTTCATAATTAGCTAAGAAGTAGGACACCAATCCCAGCATGTCCTGCAAATACCCCAAATGTTCTTCTGTATCTTCATTACCTGCGTTGCGATGTAGTTAAACGTATCTGAACCAACAGGGATGTTGATGTAGTTGGCATTAATGTAGTCGACTTGTTCATCTCCCGAGAGAACCACGCGACTTTTCTCGTCTAGAAACGTAAGGAAAAGCATTACAATATAACCAGCATAATATGACGGTTTGTCTAGAAACACAGTTACAGTATATAAAGTAAACTTACAAGGCAATACATTTCGATAGCGATTCTTTTCTTTGTTCAAAGCTCTTTTCCCACTCGGACAATTATCAATTGGTTTCATTTCGCGCAATTCCTAAACAAGTTAATAAAGACGGTTATGTTTTTTATTATGCAAACTCTACCCAATGTCGCAATATACGTCTACACATTACCACATATTCCTCTGCAGCTTTTCCTGACGATATCATATGTTCCAGTTTTCTCGCTAAGTCTTTCAAAGTCTCGCCGGAGTAAAGCTCGCTAGGTTTCTCTACATCCAACATGGGACCTCTTCGTTCCAATGTCGGTAAACTAATTCAAAACAGTCAAGTCAGACGTTTTTTCAACTACATATATCACTGAGGAATAATATTTCTGATATTTTCCTTACGTGCGTAAAGCCAACGGTGACTTGGGCCTTAAAGGGTAGTCGAACCTTCCTTTCGGGGCACTTGTTTCATTCGCTACTTTCTCTAGTCGTTCTCTCATCGACATTCCTTGCAACCACTGCGTTCTAGATCCCAGGCTGTTCTCCAGATCATCATCCGAAGGTAACGGGGTGGTTGGTAGTGGTGGAGGGACGTCTGGGGATATCGTATGCGATGATGGGGATATTGCTTTGGATGCGTTAAGGAAAGACTCTGGGATAAGTGGGGACATGCGTGGATCGCTAACGATGTGCGGGGATATAAGAGGGTCACAAGGTAAGCTTTTCTTCCTCGGTTTATTATGATCTCTGGAGGTGCTCAGTCGTCTCTCGTTTCCCCCTGTATCCAGGGAGCTGCCTGGCTTGAGAGAGATGCCACGAGCCGAGAGCCCAGCATCGGGAGAACTCGCCAGCTCAGTGGCACCTGATGACCTTCGGTCGCCGAGCAAGGCCTGGAATACCGGACTACCAACCCCAGGTCGTTTCACCTCAGTGTCAGTGCTTGGTGTATATGCGGAATCCTCGAGTTCTTCAAGAAAGCCGTCCTCGCTGAACGTCACACTTGTCGTATCTTCTTCGCTGTTTGTTACGACGTTGTCGTTGTAGTCGAGCATGTCCTCGTCCGAGCCTGACACAGATGTCCCAACCGCAGGCCCCAGAGGAAGAGATGCGGGCGGTTCAGGCCACCTTTCAGGGGTCATCCCATCGTTGGGTGCTTTGTTGCCCTTCGAGATCTCGTCTTCAGAATCCGCCGAATTGGAGGCATAAGATCGATCAACTAAATCTTCATTTGAACTGAGGTTCCTGGCATTGGAATACGGAGAGCGTGTATGTTTGTTTTGGTCGATGGCATTTAACACAATGTTCAGGTCTTCACTAAAGTCAGGAGTCTGAAATTTCGATTTACAGTAAATGTGTTTAATGAAGGCTACAAATCATGGATACTAAACAGGAAGCTTTAAATCCTGTGGGGCAACGAAAGGCTAAACCTGACAACATCATGACAACAACATACCGTAACAGACGAAGAAGGCACGTTAGCGTCTCGAAGTGAACTTTCATTTTCCCTGCTCCCGCGAGGTACATCAGGGGATTCCAAGACAAGATTGGGGTAACTGGGATACTGGGATGATGCTTCATCTTCATCCTCTTCTTCCTCCTCCTCATCATCATCATCTTCACCATCATGAACCCTAACAGAGTAAAGTAAACTATTTATAGTTACCATAGATACAATCATATTGCCAATTTCAAGACGTTGATTTCATCCATTGCACAAATTGGGAGCATGACAGAACTGAACCCAGTACGTTATACGAGACTAGGGGATAAGCGTGGACCTGTATGGATCGCTGTGTACTACTGTAAGCATAATTTTCTCACCTCAATAGTTCTAGTTTCACTGCCCCGGACAACTGACGTAACATCGTGATCACTTCATTATGACTCAGGATTTCCACGCTTTCGTTGTTGACCTTTCATTAAAAGGAAATGGACAACGACTTAGTTTCAAGAGGCTCTGGTGGATACTGGCATTTTTTGGTTAAAACAAAGGGCAAGGCAGTTGTTACCTTGAGCAGTTGGTCACCAACATTGATTTTTCCGTCTTCTTCGACCACACTGTTCGGTTGAATACTTCGAATAAACAAGCCCGGAGTCTGTATGGTAACACAATGAAGTTTATTTTATTTTTATTTTCTTAGAATAAACAGATTCAAAGATAATTATGATAACGGGAAAGTAGATCTAATAGAAACGCTGTTGCTCGCATAACCCAATAATATACTAGCGTACAAACTGCAGAAGTTGAAAGAAGAGTCTCCGCTTCAAGAAGAGAAGAATTTACAAATTTCATTTTGAAACTTAGTTGGATTAATCAACAATACCGCGATTCCTCGAAGAATATAAATAAATGCTTACATTTTTAAGAGTTTTTCCAGTGAACAAACTGAAACCAAGACCTCGTGGACCTTTTTCAAGGGTTGTCACAAATACTTCTTTCTAAAGTAGACGTTGAAATAAAACTCAAAAAATGTTTGAACATTTATATAATTATCTGACTTATGTACACTATATACACTCGGTCGAAATACCGCTGACACTAAGACACACTAACATATTTTCCACAAACACCCTCCTCTCGTGAATATTCCACACTGATGAATTGTTTCACTGCAGTAGAAATTAAAATATCTTTACACCCACCTTAAGTATGGCGTCATCATTATCGTCGTCATCGGACGGAACATGTTCGGTACCAGTCTCTGGTTGAACTCCGACATCATCTTCTGTCTCTCCATTCCTAACATCCACCGGATGTCCTTCTTTGTCTTCGCCTTCAGTCAAGCCCGTCTTCATCCCATTAACACCATCTAATTCCTCAGACACACTATGACGTGAATATCTAGCATTGAACGATCTTCTGCCGGGATCGCTAGCTAGGGGAGTATTCTCAGAACGTTGACTGCTGTAAGGTGGAGCCTCTGGTTTGTTTCCCTGGGCATTCTTCCATGAGAAGAATTTTCCCGGAATAATTGCACTCTGATCATAGTCTTGAGGTTTATGGCCCACGTTACGTGAAGTGCTTTGGTTATAATCCCCCGGTGGGTCTTTTGTTCGACTTTCATTCTCCGGTACCTTACTCATTACGTCATGGACGTCCGGGTTTGTGATTTCTGCTACGTTGTCATGCTGAGGTGCACGATGATCCGGTATATTTGCCGGGGGGTTTAAGTCCTTGGCTAAGGGTGTCGTGGGTGGAAATTCCGGGGACTCGCTAGTTGTGGGGCTTATAACCAGGGCGTCCGGGTTATCCTGATCGGACTCTGTAGGAGAGTTTAACATGTACTTGGACTCAGTATCCGTACGGAACTGTTTCAAGACCAAGGTTACTACTGGTTTTGCGTCATCAAGGCACTTCTGAGCATGCGCCAAGTCACCACCATCAACTCTTTCTCCATTGATCTAAAAACACAAAAGATAATATCGATATTACAATGTGCTTATCATTCATCGTGCATCTCATCTTACCCCAGCCTGAGTCAACTATATGACAGTTTACGATGTACTCATTAAGTTCACTTATGAGAGCTAGCAAGGTAGATTTTGCATGATAGTTTCCTAAACTCTTAAGCTACTTTAATTAGAGACCTGGTGAAAGACTGAAAGTCCGCTCAAACCTCAATTAAATGATAATTATAAAGTGCTACTAAATACCTCTAGTATAACATCGCCTCTTTTCAAGCCTCCGTCTTTTGCCGCTGGCTCGTCGGGTATCACGTTCTCGGCACAGATTTGACCTTGCTTATCCCGTCCCAGGACCAGGCCAATACGACCCCGGGTTGTTCTTATAATGGAGACCGTCTTTATGTTAAGGCCGTCTTTCGTTTGACCTTTGACCTTTGTAAGAGAAATGAGCATTCATAGATTAAAGGGTAGCCTTTTGACTGAGGTGTTTTTTTATCAAGAATCTAAGAATCTCAGAAATCCAAGAAATTCAAGTGCACGAATTGAACTTAAATCACAGAAATGCATGGCACAACAACTAACCGCTTTGCCAGTAACTCACTGTAATAATCTGTTTCCAACGTACTATATGTTTCAGCCTTACCTTATCAGGTCTGCGGAGAACCACAAGATGTACTTCATTCCGTGTTGACCTCAAAATGTTCACGGCTTCCATGTGCCTCTTGTTTGTCGTATCTTGACCATTTACCTAAAGTAAAAGCGATTTTTTAAAGAGCATGCCAAAAATAGATATTTCTCAATGAATAGTCTATTCTAAATAAGTGTTCTGGACAAGAAAACGAGAGTCGACATGTTTTTATTTGCATAAATCTTCTCTTCAACTCCTCGAACGAGAACGGTTCACCAAGGCGTTTGTTGGTTGCGCGAGACTTGTTGGTCAAGCGAAAGAGAGGACAACATACCATGATAATTTGATCTTTTGGACGAAGTGTTCCCTCGGATCTAGCAGGATCTCCAATGATCTCCCTTACAAAACAACCACCCACAGTGTCTGCGCCACCGGCCAGCGTGAAGCCAAGACCACTTGAACCTTTGTGGAGTATTAGGTCGATTTTCTTGAAAAAAAACCCAACAGAATTAATTGTGGAGAATCGTTTTCTTAGTGATATTTTCAACATGAAATATTACGATATTCTTTTTAAAATGGCAGTGTGATATTCATTAATTTTTTTGAAAGCAATCGGAGTGAGATCGCTTCCGAACAATCCAGGATTAAATTAACACACCATTAGTTGTCAGTCTTCTTGTCCAGTTCTTCAAAATCTGCGCAGGTCGAGTATCAAACAAATCTTATTTTGAAGTAACTAACCTCGTCCTCGGGAGCCAACTTTTTCGTTCCTGTTCCTCCACTGGTGCCAACCAAAGAGCTCTGTGATTGATGGTCTGTATGCCTTGGGTGATAAACCATCACGTCACCACTCCCAGTCGGGTCAGAATCACGTTGTTCTTGGTTACTGGTCTCTACCCCATCATCATCTCCTATTTGACTACTCAAGTAATCCGGAGGAGGCGGCAAACCGAGGTCTAAGCTGGATTCGGAGTTGCTACGAAACACATCACTTGATCTCAAATCAAGCTCAATCTCATCCTCGAGCCCACGGGACATGTTGTCATCCACCCCCTTGCTTTCATTTCGTCCAAGTGAAGTGAAAGAATCCTTGTTCTGCAACAGAGGTGCCCCAGGAGGACTGTAATCAGAGTTGGTGCTATACATGCTCGCTACAGACCTCTGCGAATCATCCTTCACGATTTTCGAGTGGATGGCTGAAAGCACTTCGTTTGGGTCGATGTTCTGACTGAAGCTGCCGCGACGCAGTAAACTCGCGGGAATCGACGGGTCACGTTTCACGAGCAACACGACACGCGTTGGCTGATCCCGCAACACGTCGATCGCCTCACGGTTTGTCTTTCCCTGTAAGCTCACGCCATTTGCCGCCAAAATGATATCCCCAACACGCAATTGTTCACTGTTCTCAGCCGGTTGCCCAGGAAACATCGCTTTTATTCTCAGGTCAACTGAAAAAACACAATTAGCTGGTCAATATGGCGGGTCAAAGAAAGTAAGGGCTCACTTTCACAAAGTTATATTTTTTGAAGGTAATTGGTAATATGTTGGTTGTAGCAGGGTGCAAGAGTCAATGGTAGGCATGAGAGAATCGGATATACCTTATATAGTAAATGATTGTGTTTTGGTTGGGATAGCAATGTAATGAATGGAGCAATGCGGCGAGAGAATGGATACATTTCTAGCTAATTTTGAATACCTCCATACTGCTCACTATAATCAATTCCTCCAACAAGGCTCATCCCCAGGCCACCGATTCCTTTCATGAGCACGACCTCAAAGACCAAGGCTTCCTTCTCCTTAGATGTGGGTGACACATTTTCGGTCACGTGACCAGGTGCGCGGGAAGTTTCAACCAATGGAGGTCCTTCGATTACTAACACCGTATTTACCGGTGCCCGTTTGATTGTCTCTACTGCCTGTTTATGTGTCACTCCCACGAGACTGATGCCATTCACACAGACTATTTTATGCCCAACTTGAATCTGATCGTTCAGGTCCGCCGGACCGTTAGGATACAACGATTTCACGTATATTGCACCATCTTTGACGCTTGTATTGGTTCCACCCTAGAATTAAACGTTCGGAATGGAATTAATTTACTTTATAGTCATAGACTACTTTCATAAGTGGCTGTCACGTAACTATCTTTCGATGTGCAGCCAAATTAGTACAGGTGTGAAAGGAAGCAAGATAGACTTATACGGATAACCAATCTCAAATACACAAATAGCTTACTTCATGATTTATGGCAATTCGCGCGCGTATTTTTCGAAATCCTAATTGCGATTGGCCAGTTTTATTTAAACAATACAGAAAAACGGTACAGCGGTATTTCAGTTTTTTTCGTTCGTAAAACGGCAAACCGCAAACGGGGAACAACATATTGCATTTGAAGTTAAAGTTGTTGTGATATATTGAGAAGAAAAGGCATGCTTTCTTTTCTACCGTACTTGGTGTGTAAAAACTTCTTAAGTTTTCAACAGTAAGCAATTAAAGTGTAATTAAAGTGAGGTTTGTCGGTTGGAGTTCGCCGTAATTCTGAACACATTGGGTTAAATTACTCATATATACTTACAGTAACATTTAAGCCAAGACTTCCAGATTCTTTAGTCAACTCTACAGTGAAATGGTTGGGCTTTCCCTATTTAAAAATAGGACAAGACCATTGTAGTATAAAAAAATCGTACACATTGATAGTCTTTCATATGCTTACTTATAAGGTAAGCGGGGACCAGCAATTTGATTGGCTAATCAGTGTGATAATACAACATCTTATATAATAAAACAAATTTTACACTGTCATTTATCTTGTGTACTTCAAAAGTCTGCTTGCATTATAACTCATACACTGTTATATAATAAAACGTATATAGGTAGTGATTTACACATTTTCCTTGTGTTGATTCAATGAAAGTATTAACATTTCACGACGTTCATTACCAGATAGTACCGTCGCAATGAAAATAGCAATGATCATGCCGGCCACCTAGACCATTACAGTAACATTGAACTAGCAGCATACATGTACCTCCACGACAATGACCACTGCCACGAGCACATGACAAAGATAATCACCATAACTATAACCATAACCATAACAATAACCATGACCATAACAATAACCATGACCATGACCATGACCATGACCATGACCATGACCATGACCATGACTATGACCTGACCATAACCATGACCATGACCATGACCATGACCATGACCATGACCATAACCATAACCATGACCATAACCACGACCATAGCCATAACCTTGCATGACCATAACCATGACCATGACCATAACCATAACCATGACCATGACCATGACCATGACCATGACCATGACCATGA